>JAVTVY010031369.1:0-13496 GCA_036873755.1 Hanleya hanleyi
TCAGGATCAACCTGAAGTTTCTCAATCATCTGCTTGGGACAGCATAAGTTTGTTCCATCGGGCGGTCTTCTTGTTCTTCGTAAGTTACTTGCGTCCGAGTATGTTTACCGGTTACAGCCTTGTAAGAAGAATCACAGACTGCTCTTTAGCAATGTTTTTCTCCTCGATAGCCTCGTCCAAACATCTTTTGGTCTACAGCATTTGTATAAAAATTGATCTTAATTTTTATTCCGGATGATAATTTCATCTATTCCTTTTGAGGACTTATATGCAGTTTGGTCCTCTAATTAGGGGGCGGTTCTAGATTGAACATTGTTTGGTTTGGTCAATTCAATTTTATGAAGTTTATGACCTTATAGTTCATCTACCGGCGAGAGACATCTAAATGTATTTCCTGTCTTCGGGAAATTTTTAAAATTTTTATGGAAGATCTTCTTAGTTTACGTTGGAAGTTTCTTTGTGTTGATTGTCGGGGATGTTACTACCAAGCTGAGTAACGCTCTCGATTAACGCTGGGGACAAGGAATGTGCTCATTCTCCTAGATGCGTTTCAAATCTCATTACAAGTCTCGCATACTACGGCTGTTTTGTTTCGGACTCCACTATGATTTTGCCAGTTTCGGCTTTAAAGTTTTTCAGATTCATCTTCAGTTGTTTTTCCATAACGTCGTTCTTGTTCTCTTCGACGTCGTTTCTCGTACATTTTTAAGGTTTTACCCTGCTCCTTTGTGAGCGTATATGTACAATAAATTGAACTGATTTGTTACAATTTGGGAAAATCACTTCGCCGAAGCAACGCCTTTCGCGTTTCGCATTACGTCGCGACGTTCCATTACGCCGCCACGTGGTCCTCTTACTCCTGTACGTCTTTCTCATACATCTGTTAGACGTTCCCGTACGCCATAACGTCGTTCTTTTATACCCCTTTATCAGGGTCGTCAAGTTTGACAGTTCCGGTCTCCATTTCTAGATCTTTTTCTTGATTGTCATAGAGACTGCGACGTTTGTTTGCCTGCACGTCTCTCGATTTCGGTGTTTTTCTAAAAAAAAAAAAAAAAAAGAAGAAAGACGTTTCGGTTGATGCCTTTTTCTTTATCACGGGGTTGACCCCCATCGCTTTAAAGGCGAGATGCATTTCTTCTTTTATCCATTCATCCTCGTTTTTCGGCGTTTTTCCTACGATTCACCATCGTCGGTCGTCGGTTTGTGTGACAAGTCCTTCCGTTCGGAGTCGGCATCGCCCTTGTATCACTTTTATAGTCTGGGCGTTTTTCTCCATCTTGGGGCTTTCACATCGAGGTTTACTTGCGGTGGTGCCCCTAGTGGTTCGATCACGGGGAGTTCGCTTTTCAACTCTGTTATTCAGACGCGAGGAAAAGTAACAGTCCCATTCTTCATTCTATTTGAAGAAAAGCCATATTGTGACGGAGTGTGACACCTTGTGGCTGGTGCCGTCAAGATTTTTGGTCACATATAGACCAGTTTTTGTTGCACTTCCGGTGGTCGAATTATGGGGGGGGATTACCGTGGGTTCGTCGTTACTTTGGGGACAGGTTTGCGACTCTCCCCATCAAGTGCTTCGTCCCGTATAGACCGTTGGACCAGTTTTTGACGTGGGCATTATAGTTGTTTTGTCGTCAACTGCTAGCTCTTGTCATTTCTACGCAGGACCTTAATCATTACGGTCGTATCCTGGTTCGGTCACTGCAGTTCCTTCTGTCTTATTACAGACGTCATCCCTCAATCCATTAGTGCTGGTATTGACGTCTCTATTTCCACCTCTGTTTTTGCTGGCAGTCCCGCCACATCGTCATGTGGGGTGTTCATTTCCGGCTAATAGTCTTGGTTGCCAGAAAAAAAAAGACAAAAAAAAGACGATGTTTTCT
Source organism: Hanleya hanleyi (assembly GCA_036873755.1). NCBI lineage: Eukaryota > Metazoa > Mollusca > Polyplacophora > Lepidopleurida > Hanleyidae > Hanleya > Hanleya hanleyi. The sequence goes on from JAVTVY010031369.1 coordinate 1,887, forward strand.
ACCAATCGGTCTTCCACATCGCAGCTCTATCAAGTGAAATGGACCTATTTCGTCTCTTGATGCCGTGAACGTGATGCCGATCCCGACTCTGCCTCTATTTCCTTAGTAGCTGACTTCCTCCTTCACCTTCATCGTGATATGAAGTTTCAAATCAGCACCATTGAGGGGTATCGATCTACTTTGGCTAGGGTTTTACGTCTTTCTGCCGGCATCGACATTAGTCTAAATGACAATATCGCTGCGCTCATTCGGGCCTTCGCGTTACGGTCTCGCCGTACTCGCCAGCTGTTACCGAAATGGGTTATTGGTGTGGTTCTGTGTGCTCTGATTCGTCCGCCCTTTGAACCCTTGCAGTCCGCTTCTCTAAAAACTGTTGCCTACAAGACTGTTTTTCTGGCGGTTTTTGCTTTGGCGTCTAGAGTGTCTCAACTTCATGCTCTTGAGAGTTCATCTATTACCTGGACGGCGGATTGGTCTCGCATCCCCTTTCGACCCATTCCTGTGTTCATCGCCAAAAATGAGTCTGTTCGCCTAGGTCCGTGTGCTCTACGTTTGTACTCCATTCCTGCGTTATCAGACTTCGTGCATGACTTTGAAGACGACCTTTCTGTTATACCCTGTTCGAGCCATTCGCCAGTACGAGTATGAGCTGGCCGAATGGGTAGAGTCGCGAGAAGAGTTATCGTTTCTATCTCACTCGTACCGATCCCGGTCGGGGCTCTCGTCTATTATTCTTGTACCTTCGGCCGTATGCAGTGCGTGACATTACTAAGAATACCATTGCTTCGTGGTTGAAGAAGACCATAAAGTGGTCATATCTTTTGGCCATTTACGCTCCCCCACTACTATCTACTGCTTCTTCTCGGAAATTCGTGCCATCGCTACGTCATGGCCTTTATGGAAGAACTTGTCCCTCGATGACATTGTCTAGTCCCGTGCTTGGACGACAAACTCCACGTTCACCAATTTCTATCTGAGAGATATGTCACTGCAATCAGATAGAGTGACCACGCTTGGGCCGCTGGTGGCTGCCCAGCACGTGGTCAAGTAGTTTTTCAAAAAAGAGGGTGGGGGGGCATTTTTCATCATCGCAGCAAGTCAGCCAGCTTGCTGTATCATCTCGTCTCATCTGTCAGTCATATTATATGTCCACATACTACATGATCGCCTAAGAAAGGAGTAATAGGTCAGCTTGCCAGCCATCGACTCTCAAGTCATCAAGGCCTGACACAATGGAGAGTTTAATCTTTGCCTTTACTGCAGATTTGCTTGTGTCATTTCAGGTTGAAGCTATGACCTTATTCTAGATCATCTCAGCTGAGTCACCTGCGGTCAACTCACAAGTTCAACGTACAAAGAACTGACACTGTTGTGAGTAATATGTTTTGTTTTAGGTTTCCAGTGTCAGCAACAGCTAAAGTACAGAGGGTTGACGAGGACGTAGAGTAGACTCAGTACAACCGCTGTCAACTCATAACAGCCCAGTGTCAGCGACAGGGGACTAAAGTACAGGGAGTTGACTTCAGTCGGTTTGTGGACTGAGAGTGGTTATAAGTCACCATGTATGCTACGAAGGCGCTCTAATGCACTTCCGATTCGTACATCGCTTACTTTAGCATACCTCATAGTGCTTCAGGCCTGGGTCCCTGCGGGTTGGTAAGATTTGTGCACCACATCCACGATCACAGAGTTGAAGACATTCAAAAGATAAGTAACTTCTATTACTACTCCATAATTACCCACTGCATCCCGAGCAGGGTTCTTTTTGTTGAGAATTATTGTCATATCTGTGATCATTTAAGGTCACCTAAGACAAGTAATAGGTCAGTTGGCCAACCACCATCTCTCAAGTTATCGTTTATGACCTGACACAATTGTGACTTTTAATCTTTGCCTTTACTGCAGATTTGCTTGTGTCTTTTCAGGTTAAAGCTATGACGTCTTCTTCTAGATCATCTCAGCTGAGTCATCTGCGTCCATCCTAGGGTGTCCAGTGTCAGCAACATGCACTAAAGTACAGAGGATTAATGAAGACGTAGAGTAGACTCAGTACAACCTCTGTCAACTCACAACAGTCCAGTGTCAGCGACAGGGACTAAAGTACAGAGAGTTGATTTCAGTCGGTTTGTGGACTGAGAGTGGTTGTAAGCTGGTCACCGTGTTCGCTACGTAGGCGCTCTAATGCCCTGCCGATTCGTTCATTGCTTACTTTAGCATACCTCATAGTTGCTTCAGGCCTGGGTCCCTGCGGGTTGGTAAGAGTGTCGACCACAGCCACGATCACAGAGTTGGACACCATGTTCGCTACGTAGGCGCTCTAATGCCCTGCCGATTCGTACATCGCTTACTTTAGCATACCTCATAGTGCTTCAGGCCTGGGTCCCTGCGGGTTGGTAAGAGTGTGCTCCACATCCAAGAACACAGCTACATGGATGAAGACATTCAAAAAAGATAAGTAGCGACTTTCTTACTCCTTGACTACCTCCTGTGTTTCAGACCAGAGTTTTCTTGTTGAGTTTATTGTGTCTTGTTGGTGATCTTCTCAGCGGATATACAGCTTGCCATTGAACAACTACAGCAAGGCCGAGGTTCCCACCTCCATATGTTGGTAGTGAGGTATCAATCAAAGCAGGTGTAGGTTTGGGCAATAAATATTAAACATTTATAAACAATGTTATTATTTATAACCAAACCAAACCTGCTTTGATGTAATGGCCCTCCCATCCTTCCCCTCACTCCGCGGCCTTGTACACCACAGGTCTCGGTTATATCAATGAGAAAAGAGGAAGTGTATACTGGGAGCTGGCTTATATATCCTGGCTGAGATGAGAGAGCTCCCCAAAGGGAGATAACTCCCTGGGGAGGTAACTCCCCAGGGGGAGATAACTTTTGTTTTAAACTTCCGTTTTAACGTTTGTATGGGATATTCCTGGCGGAATTAAGGCATAAATCAAAGCAGGTTTGGTTTGGTTATAAATAGTAACATTGTTTATAAATGTTTAAGTTTTCTTTGTTGACTCGCATGGTCTAGATGCAATGCCACCAGTGCAGTGGGATTACTTTTCTAGGATCCCTCGACTGTTTTGATGCATACTAAGTTTGAAGGTAACTTTGGATTCCTTTAGGGCATGACCTTTAGAATGAGCTCCTGTACATTTTGCAAAACAATTGCTAGAAGGCTTTTTCCAAGATGGCCACCATAAGCATTTATGTAATATGACGTTTTGCAGCAAAAATCGCTATAAATGTCCACTCGAGGGTTTTTACCCCTCAGGCAAATTTTTCCTGAAGGGTATTGTCGTCGTCGGTGTCCTCCGTCTGTCTGTCTGTCCGTCCGCCTGTCTGTCCGTCTGCCCATCTTTCTTTCTTGTGGACATGATATCTCAAGAAGAATTATAGCTAGCATAAACCAGACCATTGCAGCTGGAGATTTTAAATTGGGTATGCAGCATTGCACAAGCCTATTGAAATTGGACACATTTCGCTGGTTTTTACCCCTCAAGCAAATTTAGCCCGAAGGGTATTGTCAGCGTCGTCTGTCTGTCCATCTTTCTTGTGGACACAATATATCAAGAAGAATTATAGCCAGGCATTGTAAATTCATACCACATATGCATCGGGTGAAAGGTCAGAAGCCTATTGAAAATAACTGACCATGACCTATTTTATCAAGGTCAAATTCTAGTATTTGCTATACTTTTTTGAAGGATTAAAGCTAGGGTAGCCAAATTCATATTATATATGCAACTGGTGATGGACTAGAAGCCTGTCCCAGTTGACTGACCTTGACCCATTTTTTGAAGGTGTGAATGAGGATACTACGAGTCTTGTTGATGCGCCAGTTGGGGGGTCTACGTTATTCAGTTTATTGAACGTTAATAAAGATAGACAAGCGCCCCCCTCCACTCAAGTTTCTTTCTTTTCAGACCGGGCGAAGGGTCAATCAGGTAAGAAAATGACCCAGATCGTTCAAGTGGAAGGGACTCTTGAAGATATGGAAACCGGCTCAACTACGACAGTGGACGTCGAGATTCCTATCGAGCGGACACCTGTGCACGACGACGAAGGGAAATCGATAACGGGTCCAGGCTCGGTGTCGGAGGGCCAGTCATTGCCGATCGCTCGATCGGTATTGACTTTTGATGATGAGAATTTACGCAAATCTATGGAGGTGCCTAATACAAAATTTTCATTTGGACCCGGGCTTGCGAGATTGCCGTCCCCAATCTCATTGAGGCATGGATTGTCCAGTTGGTCTTTACCAGCTGGCCAGTCTAACTTTCTCCAAGCTACTTCCGGTTTCTCTGGTGGCCCTTCCCGTCCCACTGCCGAGACGTTGATGACTACGAGCCACCAGAGATTGAGGTTCCCGCAACAACGCCAGATGGGTATGTATATAGGTACCTATAATATGCCAAGTTATTTGCCTGCCACTGTGACGTAGTATCAAGTAGGTCAAATTTTGAGGCATCCGGTTGTGAAAACGTACCACTGCAGCCCTTGCATGGCTTGGCACAATTATGTACTTCCGGGGGTATTCGTGGTAGGGGACCGGCTTTGCTTCGGGCAATGCGCCCTCGTGTCCGAGCTTCCGGTTTACGACCTCGATTACCAGTTCACCGACCTTTACAGTGGCCGTGCTCACGGCCATGCGTGAGGTCCCCGAGTGTGAACACACCCCGTCAGGCCCAGCTTCCGGTTCACTCTCAAGTTTCGGATCCTATTCTGGCTGCTATTTTTGCAGGAATGTAACAGCAGAAACAGGAGATGAAAGAATTGAGAGAGGCTTGGCCAGTCATTTCTCGGCAGGTATTGCACCGCGTCCAAGTTATACTGACAGCCTACGAAACTAGAAGCTAATTTGACGGGGGCTATCTCTTCCAAGAATCTCTACTGGCAGGAAGCCCGGGAGGATATGGAAGTGGATAGGGATCAGTACGGTTGGTCAGAATATTACGAACCCACCAATACTGATCCGGATGCTCGCGAATATTATGAATTAATTGCGGGTATCTATGGCTTAAGGATAGCTATCCCCTTGGAGGCAGTTTTTGCACCCCCGTGACAATTTGTCTTTTGTACCAATAAATATACAAGATAACCATAATAAACTATATATTTTATGAAAGCGTATATCGTAGGGATTCCACGTATATGATTTGTATAACCGACACTGCTATTGTGTAGCAATTATTCCAATTTAATTCAAACGAAAACAATAGCGTCCATTTTTCAATTTAAATTTCATGAAAACTGTTGATTTTGTTTCAACTTTGATGGCATACCTTGATAGGAGACAACTTGAACTAGTAAACTGTATCTCATTTTTTTAAATTTTTGCCTGGTTTTCTTTTTACAGCAATTTTACTAAAATAAATTGAAAAAACCTCGTACTATTTTACGATCATTTGTCTTTAAAGTTGAATAATTAAAAAACAAAGCCAAACTTACAAAAAGTGAGATAAAGTTTACTAGAGCACCTTATAAGTAATAAGAATGCCAAATTTCAAAATTTTCGAGAAATAAACGTTTAAATCTCGGATTTGGTAAAAAAATGAAAGGCTAGAAATCGGGCAAAATGTTGCCAGCTGAACATCTGAAGAATCAATCCTAATTTTTTGCTTGAATTATATTGTCAAATACATTTTTTATCTGTCTTATGGGACCTACTCGAATTCCTATTTATTTTTGATAACTATTACACTAAGTTTATTCATCAATGTGCTTTAAAATCCAATTTCAACTTTAAAAAACTTGTTCAGGTGAGAAATGTTAACACCTTTGCTAATTACTTCACGGCGGGTGTCTGAGTGTCAATTAACAATACAATAGGCACTCGGACAACTTTAAATGACTTACAATAGACAGTAGCGTGAAAGGTTAATCTCTTCCCAGCTGGATATCGGACCACCTAAAAGGCAATGTATTTAATTTTTTCAGTGCCTCACAAACTAAATTTTTATCCTAATATTGAAGCACCTCTACTTAGAATTTTGATTTCATTTTTTCATCAAATGTTAGACAAAATAGTGAACATTTGAATGAAGAAATAAAACAAAAATGACCAAATTTGACCCTCTAACGGGATAGCTATCCTTAATCCAGAATGTACCGATTCCGGTCCCACATGCGTGGGATATTGAAACGGAGTCGGAGAAGTCAACTCTGGTTAGGCCGGTACAGACACTTCCGGCTATTCATTCTGTATGGGATTTATTCCACAGAACGTTAGCAAAACCCACTACGCAGGAGGAGCGGGCAGTCAGGCTTCGACCTAGAGCTCCTTTCCGCCCTACAGGATCTTCTGGTCCGTCCCAATGCAGAAGCCGGATTTTGTTAAAAAATGAAAGGCTAGAAATCGGGCAAATTGTGTCCAGCTGAACATCTGAAGAATCAATCCTAATTTTTTGCTTGAATTATATTGTCAAATACATTTTTTATCTGTCTTATGGGACCTACTCGAATTCCTATTTATTTTTGATAACTATTACACTAAGTTTATTCATCAATGTGCTTTAAAATCCAATTTAAACTTTAAAAACTTGCTAATACTTGTTCAGGTGAGAAATGTTAACACCTTTGCTAATTACTTCACGGCGGGTGTCTGAGTGTCAATTAACAATACAATAGGCACTCGGACAGCTTTAAATGACTTACAATAGACAGTAGCGTGAAAGGTTATCTCTTCCCAGCTGGATATCGGACCACCTAAAAGGCAATGTATTTAATTTTTTCAGTGCCTCACAAACTAAATTTTTATCCTAATATTGAAGCACCTCTACTTAGAATTTTGATTTCATTTTTTCAATAAATGTTAGACAAAATAGTGAATATTTGAATGAAGAAATAAAACAAAAATGACCAAATTTGACCCTCTAACGGGATAGCTATACTTAATCCAGAATGTACCGATTCCGGTCCCACATGCGTGGGATATTGAAACGGAGTCGGGGAAGTCAACTCTGGTTAGGCCGGTACAGACACTTCCGGCTATTCATTCTGTATGGGATTTATTCCACAGAACGTTAGCAAAACCCACTACGCAGGAGGAGCGGGCAGTCAGGCTTCGACCTAGAGCTCACTTCCGCCCTACAGGATCTTCTGGTCCGTCCCAGTGCAGAAGCCGAAATTAGATCATACAATATACATGATTCACCATTCAGCTTCTGGTCTGCCGAGGTTAATGGGGATTTTCTGTATTTGTGTCCACCAAATACGAAATTACCTAACAACCCGGATGTTCCTTTTATGAACAAACAGGCCTCGACACTAGAGGAAACTTTCCGCCAAGGAGTGGCGATTACAAATCATCTAGACTGGTTTCTTAAAGCCATTAAGGATGGATTGTTTTCGTTGGCGGGTGCGGAAAGTCAGGAACAGTTACAGGAGGGTATAAACCTCGTTCTGGACTACCAGAAGATAGCTTCCGGTGCTGTCGAAGACATGTTGGTGCACAATGCCTTCATGTCGTCTATGTTCGTGTATTTAAGTAGGAAGGCCTACATACCTCTAATGCATGAGTACACACCGGAAGCCGTAAAGAGAAGCATGTTAGAGATGTCAACGGCTTCCTTTTCACTGTTTGGTGACGCTGTGGCCGAAGTCAGACTCGTATCGAGCGTGACAGATCAGTGGCTTCCGGTGCTTCAGCCACGAGACCAGCGGCTTCCAGGTCGGGTCGCAAGGCGAAGAAGTCTAAGAAAAACCCGCCTTCCAGTTCCAAGGCTATTAAGGGTTTATCTGGACAACAGCAAGGCCAAATTCCCTCTTCTGATAACCCCAAGTTATCGGGCTGGGATAAAAAGAAGGCGGGCAAGGGGAGAGGCAACCAGCCAAAGTAGGATAAGTGATGTGTTGGGCCATACCGGGTGGCTTCGCATTACGTATCCAGTCTCGTCACAACAAGGTCTTCCGGTAGGGGAAAGACTTCAGTTGTTTTGGCAGAACTGAACAATAATTGGGGCGGAATCGACGGTCATTCGGACTATAAGATATGGTTATCACCTATCGTTCGACACGATTCCGCCATTGGCTGCAACTCTCCTTCCGTCTCGCATTCTCTTGCAAGCGGTACATCTATCAGCGATACAGTCCTCTGTGGACAATCTGCATCTTCTCTAGCCAAGTATACAGAAGGCTGTTATAGAACTTCCGGTTTGGGACAATTTACTCCACCGCCACACTTCTGCATGGAATCCTTCTGGTCCATCCGTTCGGTACTCAAGCAAGGGGAATGGCTGACTTCTCTGGATTTAAGGTATGCATGCCTACATATCCCGATACATCCGGAGGACAGGCAGTATTGAAGATTCATGGTCGGCAAACGACGCTTCCAAATTCAAGTACTTCCATTCGGCCTTTCAGCTTCCCCTTGGGTGTTCACACTAGTGTTTACACCAGTGGCATTATTCCTGCACAGTCTAGGTATAAAATACCACTTTTTTTTCGACGACTCACTGCTAAGGAATGCCTGCAAAGAGCAGTAATCCTAGACACGCAGTTTGTCTTAAGGATACTGACATCTCTGGGATACCTCACACACGAAGAGATGTCAGAACTGACTCCGTCGCAAAGGCGCAGAATACAATATGCTACGAGCTCTCGCCAAACCCCCAGAAGATCGATGGCAAAAGATAACGACAAAGATACCACAGTTTCTCAAGTTATCTCAAGCCAGGCCTTTACACTTTGCTGCGATAGTCGGTCTCTTGACGTCAACACAGGACGTAACTCCAAGAGGGCGACTGCAGCTTCGTCCTTTAATGATTTACTTCAATCATCAATGGGTCGAAAGGCAGTTGAATCCATGGATACCTGTCACGCCTCTTGTCAGGGTGGCTGAATCCACTCAACGTTTATGCCGGGTGTGTCCCTACTTCCGTTTCGTCCGACACATCATATGTACACGGACGCATCTATGGAAGAATGGGGAGTCCAAGTCGACATCCGGGTTATGGACAATCGAGGAACGCTCGTACCATATAAACGTGCTGGAGTTTATGGCAGTGACACATGCTATTCGCACGTGGGTGGAACAATCTAATGCCCCTGTTCATGTCTCCGGTCCCGGATCCGTTGGCATACGCAGTGGACGCTCTATCGCAGGACTGACCAGGCTTGATAGCATATGCATTCCCACCTCCAGCTATCCTAGCGAAGGTACTCCGGAAGATCCACGAACACATTTGTGTCGTATACCTAATTTTTCCATGGTGGCCAGCAAGGCCGTCGTTCCCGGACTTACTGGATCTTCTGGTGGATGTACCGAGACGACTTCCGGTTTGGCACAACCTAGTACGCCAACCCGGGACGTCATTATTCCACAGCCAGCCGGAACTGTTTCACTACCACGTGTGCAAGTGCTCAGATGACACTTTGCTCAGGCGGGATTTTCTGCGGAAGTTGAGCGCCGAATGGTACAATCGATTCGACCGACCCCTTCCGCTGTATACCAATCTAAGTGAGCAGTCTTCGATGTTTGGTGTGGAGAGAGGCATATCAATCCATCCAGGGCCACTATTCCTCAAGTAGCAGAGTTTATATTGTACCTGTTCCATGATAGGGGTTTGGTACCCGCTACGGTACAGAGGTTACAGAGCAGCCATCACGCAGTCTATTCTACTGGGTACTGGGATTAATTCTTCGACTGATCCGAATTTGACTGCGCTTATTAAATCGTTCAAGATATTGGGTTAGTCAGTCACCCCGGAGTTGCCGAAGTGGGACTTAGCCCTTGTACTTCGTCAATTAGGGGAGGCACCTTTCGAGCCAGTAGATTCAATTGATCTCAAGATGCTTTCTTACAAAACCTCGTTTTTGTTGGCTCTTGCCTCGGCAGCTCGTGTGTCAGAGCTGCATGCGCTCGATAGAAGGAACGTCAGACACTCTAGGAACTGGAGCAAAGTCGTTCTCTCAATGGTTCCTGAGTTCATGGCTAAGAATCAAGCTGTCTACGATACCATATCTCGAGAGTTCACAATTCCAGCCTTATCTGATTTCCTTTCGCCCGGTCTAGAATCAAACATGTTGATGTGTCCGGTTCGTGCACTTGCGTGTTATCTGAATCGTACTGAAGCTCGCAGGGCGGGCAGGAGGCGCTTGTTTATCCCTTTCGATCATAAAGCCACACAAGAAATAATTAAAAATATCTCAACTTGGCTCAAAAATACTAGCGTACTCCACAGCTACAAATAGACAAGCCGCGCTTGTAAACGTTTCTGGTCACGAGATTAGAGCACTAGCGGCATCATGGCCTTTGTGGACTAATAGAACGGTGACAGATATTATGAGGGCGTGCTACTGGAGGTCAAATACGACGTTTGCCTCATTCTACCTCCATGGCATGACGTCACTAGTATGTGACCACCTCTACTCCATCGGCCCCCTAGTAACAGCACAGAGGGTTTCTATGGGACCGAGGCCAGCAAGGTAGCAAGATAAAGATCGGACGAACAGTTTTTATCCTGCTTTGTGGTGAGTCCATTTTTCCTCTCGTTCCCTTTCAGAAAAGGGGAGGGGGAAGGGGTATGTATGCGACTCGACCTAGAAGTCAGAGTAGCGACAGTGGTTTCCTATATATCACAGGCATAACATATATGTTACTATGGTCGTGTGATCTCTTAGATCCTCCGTGGGGTAGAAGATCTTTGATTTCTATTCATACTAGTCACACTGCTCACTTTTATCGCTTTCCACGGTATGTATCAGTTTGCCCACCATCCTATCTGTGGCATTCTATGCATATGGTGGAAGTGAGCACAGAAAAAAAAACAAATCCGTAAAAATTTAAGGAATATTCCCCGACTATTACACCAGCGGAATATTCCTCAACATAACTAAGGAATTTTCCTTAACATGCTACGGAATATTCCTTATTGAATTTTAAGGAATATTCTGCTGGGAATATTCCTTAAATTTTAAGGATTTTTTTTTCGGCGCAAATAACTTTTACAAGTAAATTTCATGTTATTAATCTAAAACTTACCTCACTTCCAGTGATGCCCACCCGCCTTCCCCTCTGAGATGCACTCCTTGATCGTGTAGCTCGGTAGAACAACAAGGAAGTATGGGCGTGAGCATGCGCTTGACTAGCAGGGAGAGAACTGTGTTATTTTGAATTCCTACTGAATGATACCATGTGGAACAAAGAATGCATATAGTGGAAGTGAGGTAAGTTTTAGCTTAATAACATGAAATTTACTTGTAAAATTTTCAAATTTGTGTTTGCGTTTAATTACGAAAAAGATTTTTCGGTTATTGGCGGGAATGTTATTTTGTGAACGACGGTTCAGTATTGATTGTCAGATCTGATGCATGTAATTTAATGAGTGTCTGGGTTTGTCTATTGGGTAGGTCGAGTTTTGTGGTCGGTTTAAGGTATAAAGTAGAACTAATATCACGTTACATCAACGCAATTGCTTAGGTTTGTGAATTAATTTTTTCTTTAAGTTTATTTTTATTTAAGGTAGAAACATCCTAAAAGTTTTATTTCTACCTGTATATCGTTAATTTTTGTATAAGTGTATACGTTTTTTGTATAACTACATGTGTATGTATTCCTATAATTTAGCAAACAGTTTCTGTTTGCTCGTTAGCGTCTGCAGTATATCC
>JAVTVY010031370.1:0-120697 GCA_036873755.1 Hanleya hanleyi
TTTCAGAAAGTTCCATCCTTTTGTTCTAGTCCTCGTCGGGCAGTTCAGGATATTGTTCGGGCAGCATGTCTTGAAACAGTTGTTTGCGCATTCTGATCGCATTTTCCAGGGCCTCGGTGGGTGGTAACCCCATATCCTCTTCCAAGTGACGCTTGGTCTTCATGATGGATCTGTGCGTGGGGTCGCCTTTCATTTCAAGGGGCAGCAGGCTATACCGTTTATAGATGGCCATGGCTGTTTTTCTGATGCAGGGCCACATTTCGGTGTACGGCTCTTGTAAGTTATCCTGTCCACCGTCTTCGATTACCGCAGCATAACTACGAATAGCTTCATGCACAATACTGTCCCAGAAGGTAGATTCTGCCTCACTTTCCTGGGATGTAGGCTGGCTATCTGAAGTCAAGCTCTCTGTATCAGTAGATAGACTGTCAGCAATCTCGGTTTCGGTATCAGTCGATACACTCTCATCCGCTTCCTCAGTGGGCTCCTCGGAGTCTGGATGGAAAGTCTTCTGGTGTCGCATCATATCGTAATGTCTGACGAACGTGCGTTCGCACTCAAAGCAAGTATAAGCCATGTTGACGGTTGAACGCCGACTGCGTGTTTTGGGGAATACACTTGCTTTTATAAACAGTAACGCCAGTCAACGCTTAGCTTAATGCTTCAACGCCCTCGAGAATGCAGGGAAAGGAGATAGGCCTCCGCGACACTGGGATGAATCACCATCGGCTCTTCAATTCGGGACGGCGGATCGACCTCCATGGGTTCTTCCATTCGAGGATATAGGGAAGGGAGATGGAAGGGCTCCTGGACACTGGGATGAATCACCATCGGCTCTTCAATTCGGGGCGGCGGATCGACCTCCATGGGTTCTTCCATTCGAGGATGCATTCCCATGGGAACTGAAATATCCGATCTGAAGAGTGGCGAGCGTGATCCGTGTATGACACTATGGTGACGTATCAATTGACTGGGATGCTTAAAGATGTAATCAGCCTCAAAATGGATGGATTTTGAAAACTCTCCGCTGTGCGTTTTTTCAGCATTGAAGATTACCAAAGCATCATATGTATTATATTTGATGATAGTGGGATCGTTATATACAACGAATTCAAGAATATCTTGTCAGAGAAATGTTTAACTCTGCCCGCTTCGACGGCTTGTCTGCCGGCCACGCCATTGAGTGTGTGTTGTACGCGGAGAGGAAAATGACGTCACTGGGTGACGTATGACTGACGTAGCGACGCTCACGAATTTGAATGCTGCACAGCTGCAGCCATGGGAAAACGTCATGGCTCGTGCCTACGGTTCGGTAATGTCGCACAGCATACGTTGGTAGACTGCACCATACGTGTATACGCTTGTTGACACGGCCGTGGAAAAATAAACGGCATGCCATGCCGTTTATTTTTAAAGATCAATTCCTTCTATTTTCTCGTCAACAAGTTTAGTTTTTTGTGGTCAAATGTGTTTCATTTTGTACCTGTTGTAACATATGTCACTTTCGCTGAGTTTGAGAGACATTGATTTCAGCCCAGATTTGAGGCTGATTACATCTTTAAAGACTATCACATTCTGCACATGTGTGCGTGAGTACTTCATGGCGTGCACGTGTGTGACGACGTAAACTGTCCAGGCGATGAAAGGGCTTCGAGCAAGTCGTACACGTGAACATTGTTGTAGAGCGTCTGCTGAATGGAACGTGGACTGTGCGTGTTTTGGGAATACAATTGCTTTTATAGACAGTAACGCCAGTCAACGCCTAGCTTAACGCTTAAAAGCCCTGGTGAACTAGCTCAGAGGCTCTCATCTTTCTATACACTAATTCATCGAAATGCACTGACGCCCGTCAACGCCCGTCTCAACGCCTTAACGCCCGGCTTAACGTTTCCATACCTATGTGACGTCCAGGGCCCGCGGAGCAGTTTAAAAAGTGGGGGGGCTACGATCCCAGCACATTGAGGCGAGGGTCCAGGGGCCGCCTAGGCCCCTGGAAGCTCTGGGGTCCTAGACGCCGGTAGACGCATTCTAGCTCATTTCCGGCAAATAAAATATATAATTTTGGATAAAACACCAATTGCATTCCCCCCTGTAGCAGTGCAGTAAAGAGTCCGCACGCTTGCACTGCACCCTATACCCGCAGGTCTGGTCGGTCGGTGAAATTGATATTGTATCTTACTGTTGATCAGTGAGCGCCACCTATCCTTGCCTTTTATTCAGAATCATAAATTGACATTGTAGTGGACATACAAAGCGGCGACACAAAGAACTACAGTCCGCAACTTTAGAATTTGTTCATTTCCGAAATGCGGAAAGAATAAATATTAAACTCCTTATATTCCGGTTCAACGAGTCCACACAAGAGGCATTTTTGATCGATATAATTTTTTCTTGTCTCATGAAAAGTGGGGGGGCTGCAGCCCCCCCAGCCCCCCCGGCTCCGCGGCCCCTGATGTCAACGCGTTATGCATTGTCGATCATCATTGAACGTTGATGTTGGAGGTTGAAGAAGATAATTTCCCGTCTCCAGCTGGGTTTCCATAAAGGTTTGAAATGCCTGATGTAGGGTCAGCAGATTCTGAACATGGGTAGTTGTGTTAGTATCCTCATTGGGTACTATCTGTTTCTTATGCAGCATAAGACATACGCGTGTCACCCATTGGATGTCATCTATGAGCGTGGTAAGATGAGAACGCATGCGTTGGTCGTTGATTCCACCTTACGCTGCATCAATAATAGCATCGACATTAGCTTGACGTAACGCTTCGGCTAAAATATCGTCGTTGTCGGGTTCAAACAAGTTGGACTCTGCAGTGCTCATGGTGAAATGAGGGGACGGGTACCGTGTGGTCTATTTATAGCGAGACCTTAATGATGCGTTCGAACAAATGTTTCTTTTGTGCAATTGCTCTGACATACGCCGCTTTCGAGTTCATGCTCGAGGTTTTCAACATCGACGCTGTTCTTTTGATTCCTATGTGGACCGGGTCCTTGTCCAGCAATTTTATATCGCTCAGCAAGTCGGCATACTGCTGACGTAAAACCCGTCGTAGTCTGGGTGCCAATCTGTTATGGGCTAACATTGTGGCTTCCTCTTTCGAATACCCTTTGTGTTGAAGCCTGTTTCCTGTGGCCTCCAACATCTTACCCATCTCGGCGTCCATACTTTCTTTGAACAAATCCTTCCATAGCCGCGAGTTCACATTATGTTCATTCCCTTGTACGGCTTTGGGTTGGTCCTTCACGGTTGGGTGATATTCCGGGACTAATGGTATGAAGGGGATCCGCTGTATGGGGGCGGGTTGCTGCTGCTGCTCTGTCAGATGTGGACTCGGTGGATGGTGTGGGGGCTGTGGTGATGCTTCGCCGTTTAACAGGTGGGTCGTCAGCCGACGATCTAAGTGGGTATGGGCTTTTGAATCTACGAACAGCTGGCCATACGGACGACTTGTCGCTCCTTGAAACGCCTGCATGAAATGGTCGATGTTCTGAGGATAAATTCGACTACCAAACACACGGATTTGTGCTCTGTCGATGAGATTGGAGAACAACACAAAGTATTGGCAGTTCAAGGCAATATCTCTGGACGCCTTCCCTTGAGGAAAGAGATTCTGAGTCAAATAGATGACGGACAGATTTCGATGATGGGACCCTTTGGTGAATAGGTCGGAGATTTTCGAATTGTCCTTGGCTGCACTCATCAGATCATCTAGCACTACCACGTTGGTCTGCTCGGGTTCAAAGTAATACGATTCGTCTATGTCGTGAGGAATTCCTTGGACGAAACTCACATTCTGTAACCTTGTAGTTTCGTAGGCGGGCTGCCACTGGCTTTAACACCATACAACGCGTGTATAACGGATAGACCCTTCCTCTAAGAACTTCATCACCCAGGACGTCTTTCTACACCCCGTAGGGCCGCTCACCGTCATCGTATAGGGATGCTCTACTACTCACGTGTGTGACGTAGGTGTTGATCGTTCTTCGCGCGTATTTTGAATTTGCGCGTTATCGGGACTCCTTTCCGTTAGATGGCTTCGCTGTATACGATTATTATGTATGGAAAGCAAATGTCTATGTAGAATAAATGGCGTGGAAAATGACTTCGAACACAAGTGACATGCGTAAACCATGGCTCTCGTCTCCATGGACACCAGGCGTATAATGAAGCTTTCACAGATGCATGTCGTGTTTATATGCAAGAGCTCCGAGCCCGGGGATGTCAACGCCCGGTGGTGGTGGTAGCTCCCGTGGGGCGGAGCTCCAAGAGCTCCCAAGCTCCGAGCTCCAAGAGCTCCAAGAGTTCTTGGAGCTCGGAGCTTCGGAGCTTCGGAGCTCTTGGAGCTCTCGGAGCTCAGAGCTCGGGAGTGACATTTTTTTTTCGCCCGCGCACTTCCGATGATCCCGCATGCGGCCAGATAACCCGCGCGCTGCGGGCGGGCGGGTCCGGGGGGAAAGCCCCCAACGGGGTTTGGGAAACCCCGATCCAAGGTCACGCGCGATCTGACGTCATGTGTGGAGTACTATCGTGATGACGTCATCAGTTTATGTGTACTTTCCGGATGTTGACAAGGTCCCGGATGTTGAAGGTCAGTACATGTACAGGGTCCATACATGCATTGCAGAACTGCACAGCCCAGAACAAGTCAATACATGTCTTGATCACGTGATCGCCACGTGGCCACCCCGGGTCAAGTACTCGGATGTAATAGTACCCGGATGTAATAGTACCCGGATGTAGATCATCGAATGTAGGTACCCCAAGTACCCGACGTTAAGAACCCGGATGTAGGTCAAAGGTCACTACATGCATTGCAGAACTGCACAGCCCAGAACAAGTCAGTACATGCCTTGATCACGTGATCGCCACGTGAGAACCACCTTAAATTTTACCTGGGGAACAAATACGTAGGTCAACCTGAGTTTAAATCACCTTTGTATACTACTAGCGACGATCAAACAAAATTCCAAGTATTCTAACAAAAACAAGTCTACAACCCAACAATCCAGAAGTAATCCCCTAACGCTATACACATCAAAAGACATGCACATACATTAAAACTTACGCAACAAACCGATTTCTTTCAAATAACCTAATATACAGTCTTCTTTTACCCGACAAAAAGATCTTCTTAAGTAGCTGCCTGATAAAAAGAATCTCTTACATTCTTAAAATCAAAACAGTATTGTGCGCAACACGTTTATTAGTGTTAATCAACTTAATTTTTCTGGCTTCGAACCATTATGACGTTTTATTCGGAGAGAATTAAAAAGTAATTTGAAACGTTATATATTCAGAAACAAATGAACAGACATTTACTTTGATAAATGTCGGTGATATCAGGGGAAGTTATAGACCCTCTCCGGTCTGATGAATGAATGAACATGCAAATAAACAAATTTCGTGTTAAGTTAAAAAACGTAGAACTATATGTAACTCTGTGGCTATCATAAATTGGTTCTATATGTTGCACTGCAGAGTGGTTCAACATTAAATCAAATGTGGTTCAACACAAACCCAAACTTCCGTTCAATGCAGACGATATTGGGTAGCCAGTAAATGCTTTATTTATAAATTTCTCAGTAAATTTCTTAGTTCATTTAAGATCTGTACAAGTACTATATTTTCGGATAAATTATATAAAAAGCGAGAGCAAAGGGAAATATACAAAATAAAGAATCGAGTGAAGAATATATTTACAAGTTCGTCGGTCTGTTTTGGTCAGGTTTTATAAATTTGTGTTGAGTTCATTGTACTTGTAATCTCGTGGAGGATCCCTTTGTCTTTGTACCCCTTCGTATACGCACAAAGCCGTCCGTAAAACGAAGAAGAAAAAATGGCAGAACTATGGGCGTCGTCAGGATTTTTCGAGAGGGGGTCGTTTCCCATATGCTTAATAGAGAGCTCAGTAATGTGATGTCCAACATATGGAGAGTAACATGCAGTTGGGAGCTGAGAAGAGGTTCTTCGCACCCCACGAACCCCTCTAACGACGTCCTTGAGAACTGAGCGGGTTCGTTAAGAAATTTGTGCCTGTAACAGTGCTTGAAGTGTGTATCGGGGTACAGGATGACAGGCCACATCCTACATTGCATGCGTGAAAGGCAAAGCATCATATTTACACGCTATAACTTCTGAAGAAAGTCGGCCAATCAAACCACAGGAGGCCCTTGTTTGATCACGTGACAAGTCTTGGAGGCTCTATATCCATTAATGCTCATTCTATTCCTATTCTTTTACATAATACCGCTGTTTGCTCTCTTTTTACTTGTTTTAAAATATAGCGTTTGTAAAGATCTCAACTGAACTAAGAAATGTATCATGTGCCAATAAATAAAGCATTGTGTTGATGGACCGCGAAATTCGTGCAGAAAACGGTCGTTAAACTGCAATTTACAAAAATATTCCAATCGCCATAGATATACAGATGTATATTATACAACTATAAGGGATAAGCTTCTTATAATATCCCCATGTTCAATATTGCGTGAAGTTTGGAACTGACTATGTCTGTAAAATCACCCATCTCATGGCAATTATAATTACGTGCATTGTCGTAATCCTTTTGAGGCATGTGATCTCTTTTCCATAGTTTGAGTATAAGCTAATTCGCCCGACTCATCTTCGTCATAACCTTATCCACAATAATGCCTTTTCTTCTCCTAATATCTTCATTATACAGCTCTATTATGGAAACGGTAAACATCTCTACCCAGACATTTTTAACACACTTCCGAGGATTAGTAGGTTGAAATATTATAGGATCAATGTTTTCTTTGACCTCACTCTCGCTCATGAGTACATTATTTAAACATAAAACGTCATTGTATTCTAACGCTATTCAAGTTTTCCAAAATTCCTTATCCATATTGGGGCTTGTCGCATCTGAGTAGTTACATAGCTTCTTCAATCTCCTTCAGTTTACGAGATGTATGTAACGCTTTCCGATTACATTTTCATTAAACCTTAGTTTGGATAAATATACGTAAGGCGAAGAGATGGCGTCTTCCTACATTTTCACAATGTATATTTGTAACAGTAGATAACATTAATCAGCTTCTAATGACTAGGACCTATAGCTATCTATTTGTCCAATTAGTTTTCCCGCTTTCAGTAGGTCCAACCACATTCATCGTAAATGAATGGCGAGCAGGTTATCAGCTTCAGGTATGAATGTTTACATATATATCGGATCCCGATCTCATTCATATTTGCTTCGGAGTAGTTATCTTCTAACTCAATCAATGCATAATTCTGCCCTTCATTCTTTCGTGCCTGCTATCCGTATATGTGCTCACTACGTGCCGTAAAATGAGGTGAATTCGAAAGCGTGCCTTCCAGCAAGCGCATTCGGTCACCTGCAGGGACAATTTTTGAAACCCCAAAGTATTGTTTCAGTGTTATTTTGCCCTGTAGTTAATTATATAATCCCTTTCTAAAATCACCTCGAGACTGGCACCAACATTCGCAAGGTATAAGTTCCATATCTATTTTATTTCTTGAGCGTAAGAAGCTTACCCGAATTCACACAATCTGCAACAAGGCGATTTCCTGGTTATAGGCCAGCCAATCACATCTGCAGCACACAACCGATCAGCCGGTTAATCGGCAGCCAGTGGGGGCATCATATCTTTGATTTTCACACATTTGTGATTGGTTAAGATAGGAACGTCATAGATTCAAACCTGAATTACATTCTTTACAATTAGGAATTTAAAAAAAAAAATCCAACAGAAAGAAGATCTAATGTTAAATATTGAAACTTGATGTTTCTTCAGTCAGGAGGATCGGTATCCTTAAGGCCATACGTAAACGAAACGAATAAATATATACATATCTTACAGATTACAAGATTGTTTCACCAAGAAAATTTATACTCTTTTCGAGAAAAATTTACCTGAATTTAGGATAAAACAATATTAAAAGATATTGATATTATGTGATAAATTGTCAATTTCAAGCTTATTGCACTGTTTGCAGGATAACTACTACACTCATATCAACTCGACAAAATGATCTCTATAACATTCTTTTTGCCACTATGGTCAACCGAGATATGACACAACGTTTGACAAGTACCGCTTTTAATATTTCATGATGTCAGTGTGCTCTCGGTGGGGGGTGGGGGGATCCTGTGCGAACAACCGACTGGTGGCTGGAGTATTATTATTCCCCAGGTAGGTATCTTCGCCAATATCTCATTTACCCCCGGAAAACATGGGAATGCATGGTGTCCTGGAAAATGCTATTGTAAATTTCAGCCAATCCCGTGTATATTGACCAAACAGATTGTTTCAAGCGACCATGGGATGCTGTGTGACAAGCACTGAAAGTGCGCGGAACGCGGTCTGCATTGCAAGAGGGTCAAGGTTTCGCCTTTGGCTCAAAATGAAACCTTGGCTTTATGAAGATGCAGCGAGGTGGCTGCCAGGGTTCGAACGTTGTCCGTTATAGGCTGAATCGTTGTATTAGTTCCTTTCTACCTGCATGTATAGGAAGATTGAACCAGGTACATCCTATCCTATATAAAAGGGATGAATAGTTCTCAGTCAACACATCTGCTCTTCTCGTTTGTGGTTGTAGTCTTGGTTATTAACGCTATTATCGAACTGTCTTTTCCACTGTATTCGTCCCTCAGATGGAACAGCACTGGAAGACGATTTAACTGAGATGGGGGAAATGTGAAAATTTCTTAATAAAGCTGAGGGTTAGTTTTTCCATCCAAAATCAGCAAAATCAGATTTATATACTGAAATAATGGCTTCGAAAAATCGCGATGGTCTATCGCATGAAAATGGATTTATGATTGAGGCTCCATTTTCAATCTTGTTATTTATTCCCGAGTCAGAAGCAAATGAACTTGCTTCTGGTAATTTCTATAGGCAGGATTTTCTCTTGTAACAAAAACATGAAACCGTATAGGCCAAAAATTATTTCTACCGGTATTATTATTAAAGTGAGATTCTTCGAGATAAGAAAGATTTTGGTGAGGTGTCATCAATCAAGATGGTATATGGGAAATATCTAGATAAAATATTCGTGCATGCTGCCGATATTCTACGAGATCTCATAATGCAATAAAGACAATTCTGCCTTTTCAATTTGACATTCAATGGCGTTTATTCACGGATATAAACCACTTTACACGGCTAGTTCTTTCGATATTTCCACCGTCTGACAAAACCAATCTTTTCGGCGAGAGTAAACCCTTTGAAGTTTACGTTTACCACGTTGTGAGTCTGGATCTCTGTATTATTTACTATAATGACCCATGTGCTCCTGTGTGTAATTACAAGGGGAGTCACTTTAAAGTTGTTTCATCCCGCTATATGATTGGCTAACAAATTAGTTTGAAATTCGCACGGGATTTATATCGCCCTGGTGTATAAGATATAATATTCCACGATACTATTGCTGAGATTGGAGGTGTCATATATAAGAGAAAATCCTTCATATATACTCTAAATAATCTTTTGTGAAATTTTGTTCGTTAAGAGATGACATTCCGTTATGAACATTTTAAAAGTAGTGATGTGGTGATTGTACATTGACTGATTAACACAATGGAATCTGCCATCTCTCAGCGAACAAATTAATTTGTTTACAGTCATAAATAAATGTCTTAAAAATACCAAATCAGGCCAGGAAGCCTATTTTGATCAGTCATGAATCTAAAACCATTGCTGGATTTTTTGACTCACATGAACAAACTAATTCCTATATAAATATTGTCAAAAGAAAATTTTGGTTTGATAGATCATATTTATTTTACAAGAGTATATTTATGGATCCTATAGCTATAAATGCCCCAAAAATATCAAAATAGTTCAGGGACACATTTTGATCAATCAAAAATCCATTTGCAATTGTCCATCGCAAAATTTTAGAGGTTGGAAAAAAAATATGACACCTCAAATCAAAATGATATTTTCACGCAATCTATTAGGAAGTTTGGTTGTTTGACAGAACCAAAAACGGTTTTGGTTTAAGCCGTCATATTTTATTTCAAGAGAGGATCATCCCTATAAATGCGTATAAAATATCAAAATAGCACATTTTGATCAATCATATATAATCAATCCAGTTTCATTCAATTAAAGATCGCAATTTTTTCGATGCTATAATTTTTCAGTACCTAAACTTCATGGAAAATGTGATTTGGCAGGATTTAAATAAAAAAAAGAAATAAGATTCATTACCGTCACCCACGACGGAATTTTTCAGCGAACCCTATAGGATTCGACATAGAAATATCTTAAAATGATATACAATTAAACTAAACGAATGTGGATTATGGAATTAGAGTATTTGTGTATTAAACAGACCATCATTTATTTATGTGGTTTGTGAGCAACAGACATAGACTACGGTACTATGTAAGTTGGAGTTTCAATGTACAGATAATGAGATATTGTGCTTACATCCCTCATAAAAGCTCCACGATACAAGAGGAACAATAGTCTGTCTGACTGCAACAATGGGTCTAGACATGGACCTTTTCACTAAGGTTTCAACAATGTCTACTTATGGGAGAACGACCCCCGCGAGCGCACCACGTGACATGGTGTGTTATGTAGGCATATTTTGTATGTGTTAAACCAGATTCATGTCGAATGATGTCAGGCATGTGGTGTGATTGTTTCAATATCGATGTGCTTATATGAAACAAACATGAAAATAGAACCATAAATCTGCATACATGTAGGCTAATTCTGATTTATTTCCGGAAAAACGCGGAACACTTCTCAGGCGAGGACCTCGGGGCTTCCGGGGCTAGGTTGCCCCTGGACCAGGGCTTCAGATTACCCTAATTTAGGCACACCCTGTATTCAGCGCGGCAATTTTTTTTAGGCAAGAAAATGGGCCCAAATTAGTTTCCGAATTCTGGCAAAATAGGCAGGCTTTGACTCAAATGACACTCAATTGACGAAGAATCTCCATGGACATAACTGAACATTAATTTTCAGTGCAAGAAAATTATAAAAAAAAGAATCCCCCCCGCTAATTGGGCGCTTCCTGATTTGGGCGCAACGTTAATTGAATGCAAGGGGTTCGACTCTCGCCGGTTGGACAATGATAGCCGACCCCCTCCCCCTTTTCATGGATTTTCGCTAGTTTTAAAATTAAAAAATTTCCTCAAATTTGTATGAACAAATAGTCTACACCATACCATTCTGTCATCCTGCAAAAACTTGGTTGAATGATGTAAGTTATTAATAAACAGGCAAAATATGTTTAACATACATTTAGTCATTTCTATAGAATTTTCACACGCGGGATTTTCCATTACAGCGAAAATATAATTATGTTAACCCAACACGATAGTTCAGAGAAATACAGAATATAATGCCATCCTTGTCACAAAATTCTTCACTGATTTTGTTTGGTTAACGTAATCATATTTTTCCCCATGATGAACATTATGTGTGTATTATTTTATATATGTACAACAAAAATATGGTTATATGTTAACCAACGCGATACTGTGGGGTACAGAATAGATCATCTTAACTGATTTTGGTTGGTTAACAATCACATTTTTGCTATGATGGAAAATTCCTCGTGTAAAATGCTAAGAATTGTCCACGCTGTTTAGCATATTTTGCCCGCTTTTCATAAAACTGGAGGATGGGAAAAACTTCCTTGTGTGTGAGCGACAGCTGATTTTATTTTTCATTCCAAATCCTGCCAAATTAGATTTGTCTTGAAGTTTACAATCTGAAATATCAGTCTCGAAATAATTGCTATGGTCAATTGTTTAAATACAGGAAATTTGATTGATCAAAATGTATTCCATGACCTATTTTGGTATTTTTTAGGGCATTTCAACAGAGACGATTTTCTCCTGTTAACAAAGCTATATGACACCTCAAATGAAAACCATTCTTGGTTCTTTCAAGTAACCAAACTTCTTAATTTATTTTCTGTCAATATAATCTTGGTTTGAGGAGTCTTAAGTTTGCTACAAGAGCAAATTCTCCCTATATAGAAATGTCTCAAAGATATACCAAAATAGTCCATCGGGCACATTTTGATATAATTTTTTTTTCTTTCGAATGCGATATATAAACTTCAAGAAAAAATAGAATCAGCTTTTTTCCCACCTCTTGCATATCGCTCCAATTTATTACCATCACACACAAGCTAGGGAGTTTTCCCCATAACGCCACGTATCCTTTGGTCCAGTGTATACAAAAACGGCAGAAAGTTTATAACGCCAAATATATTATTCCACATTCAAATTTACATCGAACATGATGTTGTATTGTCAAAGACAATTTGGTCGTTTGAGATTAGCTGCACTATCGTGTCCAACAACTTCAACTTCACCTCATATCCAGACACGACAAAACGAGCACAGGTGTTGATCATTTAATAAAAGAATCAGTTTCCGTCCCCAAGAAATTCAGTGATATTATTTGAAGAGTCCTCTTGTGGATACTGAGCCCCCCCCCCCCCTTCCCCACACAGTGACATATATACACCACGGTCTCAGTTTGTCATTTGTTTGTACAGATGTTCAAAACGTTTGAAATATAACTAAATGAAGAAATTTAATGGAATTCGACAGCCGTATACCTCCAAAGGACCTGGTACGCTAAGATGGACAAACCGCCCCAGAAGAGGTACGGTTAAAGTTAAAAAATGAAACATTAAATATGATATATATGAATGTTCCGATTAGCATGAACTATGTCATTTTGGTGAAATCTCTTTGAAATATTGGGAGCATGAGCGACATAGCTTTTTAACAATAACTCTTCAAAGTGGTAGGTTCGTATAAACTTGACAGTTTTGGGTTGGAAAAGCCGCGTTTGCCTCTCTGGAAACATATGAAGATAAACTATAACCACAAATATATTTATACGTAATAAAGCACTTCTGAATCCACAGCAAACCTCGTTTTGGTTATCGTTTATTTTCATATAAAAAATTAAAACTTTATGAATTGTTGTTTTCGTGATATGGTCCTCATTTTCAAATACGATAATTGGAGCAACGTTACACGTGAGACTACGGTATGGCCGAATGGATAGAGTCTGTTTTGATTGAATGGTCTGCTGGATCGAATCCCTAAGTATCCTTTATAAAGTTTTCAATGATTTAATGCATTTTTCTGTTTCGTATCATGATTACAACATATTTGTGAATATTTGTTTGTGGAAAGAGTGATTGGAAATATCTTTTTTTATGTCAAGATATAATATTAGGCGAATATTACGATTTGATGCAAGATAAGATAGATGCAGATGCATAGTAGGTTATAATTATTGTAAATTCCAACTACTTGACACGACGGAAATCGGCAGACACTCAATTCACTGATTGGCGAATAAAATCTATTTTCCTTTCAGTATTACACTTGACATTTATGTAAATAAAATAATTAATGTAAAAGAGAAGGTAGGCGAATATCACATAACATCAATTTATTTCGGCCGAAAACGGATGTAAATCCACGAGTAAAAACTATTTGGCCTTACACACCGTGGTCCCGCCAGTAACTCTGGATCTATTCAATTCCATGAGTAACGTGGTCCGTTGTGAATGGACTGCTGGCTGGGGCGGTTTGTCCATCCAAACGAAAGTGAAGAACATACTAGTATTTCACTGATTTCGAAACAAGCATTTTATCGAATATATGGCTTGACTATAATGAGAAATATATGTTGCAAATGTTTGATGATTTCAGATACTGAGAAAACAATTTCTCAATATCTCCACTCTTGGTGTCCGGTCATATGGCCCGTCTCTGAACTTTTAAATGCCTATAGCGTGTATACGGAACTGCAGCCAATGAGAATCACCTGACTTTTAGCCACAGAAAATATGCAAGAAACGAACGTCGAGCTCCATC
The DNA here is from genome assembly GCA_036873755.1 of Hanleya hanleyi. Classification (NCBI taxonomy): domain Eukaryota; kingdom Metazoa; phylum Mollusca; class Polyplacophora; order Lepidopleurida; family Hanleyidae; genus Hanleya; species Hanleya hanleyi. The sequence continues at coordinate 13,860 of JAVTVY010031370.1, forward strand.
GAGGAAAATCTTTGATGTTCGTCGGCTGTTATATCAGTAGGCGCGGCTATCGACATCTAGATCGACTATCGACATCCAGATGTAAAACAACTCCGGGAACAGGCGGACATACTGGGACAAGAGGCCCAGGCAAACCTCTATCGAGTTTTGATTTGACTGCGTTCTCGCAAATGACTATGCTGAATGTTGTTTGTGAAATCTTGCAGAAAATGTAATTTCGACAATTATGCATCAGTTTTATCCAAAAACAACAGTTATATTAATGTATTAATAACTCCAAAATATGCTGTTGCCATATCAACGATATTTTTAGCAGCTTCAGTTTGTAACAATGCATGCATGGGCATTATTACTGTATTCGTAATCGGAATGAGTATTGAAAGTATAGAATTTTTCTCGAATCTCTCTCTTAAAATTCAGAGTGCAGCTCAAGGCAACTTGGTGCTATGTTAACCGGTTTGGCTTTAATATATTCATCTCTTGAAAATGCAGTCAGCAAAAAGGTGATGGGCCATACCATTTTTCGAAAGACCCAATTCTTATACAACAGCATTAGCAATAAATCAAAAAAAAATGTGGTAAACGTAATGAACATAAGCTATCATAGTTTCCTGCAAGAAAGAAACTGTCGCCAGTTTTCAGATGCCGGCAAAACATGATGTTCCAAATATTAAATCAATATTCTTACATCCATATGATTTTCGTTAACTAGAGAATGATGTATCTGTCACGCTTTTATTGTGATTGTTCATATAAACGCCATGAAGATCTTGGTACTCGTCTTTGGAATTCGAAGAGCATTCTTCTCTTAAAGTTGCTTGAAGAATTTCGCCTGGAACTTACATTTCCGCTTAATCGCGCTTGAATATCATGTCTTTATATCCCAAGTGTTAAAATGAACAGTCACAACCAAAGCGTGACTGAGATACATATACTCTGCATGAAAAACGACTTAGAAAATTAATTGGATAAACAATAATGGTCTGTATATAGAACATCATCATGTCTTGCTGACGTCATTAAAAAATGTTGGCCGCTTCTTTTTTGTATAAGAAACCATCTTGTGTTTTTGTTATTTTTTTTTCATACACAATTGGAATTGGTAACTGTCATAGGTCTTTCGATTATTGACGCGGAAATATTACGACAGCTAAATATTAAATGTCGGATCTGACGCCTGCTATTTATACACGGATGTGAATAAACAACTGACTTACATATATATATATATATATAAGAGCTGTTCTCTACCAGTGAGTGGAAATCACAATATTATATATGTATATTCAGAAGTGTTTTCATCCACTTCTGGTATATTGTATATAACTACATTTATATAACGTGAACTTCTTATTTATACGGTACTTTATGGTCACCATCGTTGCTGAATTGTCTGTCATCGTTGTCTGTCTCTGTTGTATACATGCCTTTGTTTTGTGCAATTGTTAACCATGAAGGAGAGGGCGTTCTAAGATGATAGAACTTGTGTTTAATCTATAATTGGTTCATATGCGGCAATAAATATGTAAAACAAAAAGTGAACTGAAAATTTAGACAAATTTTTCTTTTAAATTCCAAACCGCGCTAAAGCTGGCCTGCTTTCAATATCATATTCAGAGAAATGTACCTGTTGCCAGAAAACACAAATTGACAATTTTACTACGTGCTTCTATTATGAATATCCACTTCATCGGCAATATTATGTTATGATGAAAACAATTCGATTACGTTGAGTGCATGACGATGACATGATTACATCATTGACAAGCACTGAGACTCATCATTGGCAGATCAGCACGAGATATCTGCATACTTGAGTTAAGGTAGATTATGTACACGTATAGGGCCCTCAATCAATAAGGATTTCAGCTTATAACGCTTTTTTGTGAGAAAAATAAACACGTTCGCTCGAGATAGGACGGTCCGTAAATTAGTCAGTGCGAAGAATCATTACATGATAAATTTTCATTTTGATGTATGAACAATAGATCAGAGAAAGCTAAAAATCCATCTTCATTACAGAGGGAACAAACAGCACAAATCTAATCAATCGCCGTAAACATTTATATACATGGATATTTCCCACCAATAGGCATATGTAGCGTTTGGTGTTTAATGGACACTTCTGGTTCGGGAGAAAACTGACGACAACATTTAATTTACACCATCCACGACACAGCCATAAGTGAGAAATCTGTTGACAGATGTAGTGTCCGCATTAATTAGATTTATTATAACATATAAGCGATAGGAATGATAATACCGGCTGCAATCAGTTCCATCTGAGGGGACTCAAAAGTGGTAGCCTTGGCCACTGCTCCTAGAGAGTTCACCTTCTTATCTCCCCTTAACAGTAAAGTACGTAACATTGCGGCACAATATTTTTTCCAGCCAAAGAGCATCTGGTTTCTGGTCTTTTCCAAAGGGGTACGAAAAAAATTCTTGCTCCAAAAATATCCCCACCATAGCCGAGGTGACCTTGAGGTTGGTCTACTAGAAGAGCTTTCCCTTATGTACTTCCCTGGCTCTGGCGTGAGTCACTGAAAATTGCGCCAACCGTATATACTGTACACTAGTAGTGTCCAACTTTAGCTACCAGACTGGTTCTAAATGCGTGTCATAGAGGAAAAAAATTTAAGAATGTCTGGAGAGCTAAATGTGGTTTCAAATGGCCCTAACAAATAAGATAGTAGGAATTCTAGGGGAGTTATTTCATTACGTAATCGATATATGCTAGTGTACAAGTGCGTTTCCACCCTGTTAGTGGACAGCTCGTGCAGTTCATATTGAACAGTCCGTGATATAGGCTAGGCTGCAAAATAGATTTTTTGGTCATTTTTTTTTAACGGCGGAATACCAGAAAATCAAATATTCATCACGCCAGCCTTAATGGCCAGTTTGCTCGCAGCCTTCAAGTCCTTCAAGTGTCCGTCACGTGCAGTAGCAATAAATCTATCGTTTACACCTCCTTTACACGTAAAACTTCAACAAACGAGTTGTGAAACGACTTTGTAATCGGTATGCAGTAAGAGATATATTACACAGATAGCCGCTGTAACACGGCGCAACCCCTGCGTGGGCTATCGGGCGATGTTACAAGTATATTATGTCAGATCATGTCACCGTTAGGACATCCTCTCTCCCCTTTCGCCACTAATGGTCGGACCCCGGCTGTAAGGTCAGTCTACCGCTGACTCTCCTTACGGGCCAGCGCGCATCACTTGACCGCAATCTCTCTTTCGGCGCAGACGAACCAGTCGGCGCGAGCATTATTTTTTAAGTACTAGTGTTATGTCAGTGTATGCAATAAGCTTGTCACCTTTAACCGCTTCGTTCAGTCGGCTTCAGCTAATCGAACTTACCAATGGTGTCGACGATCACCGTGTGGACGGGACAAGCCCGACCTTCTCACTGTCAAGTCGATAAATCAATGTATTCTCAGTGTAATTTTTAAAACGTTTTTTCAAACTGTCAGTAGCTCTATAGCCAAGCATTGTCAGCTAAAGATCGCTCGTTACACGCTGTAGATACAACCAACTGGACACTACTAGGCCCTTACAAGTTCAGCTCGGCCAGTCGCGAGGGACTGTCCGGAGGAGGTGCGGACAAGTTTTAGGCACCCTCCCTATGTGACCTTGTGTGAACTTTGCTGGCCAGACGGTTCGTGACCTGGACAGACGAAATAAAGCAGCCAGACAGCAACACGCAGACGACACACTCAGCAGGTGCTCTGAGAAATCTCCCAGCATGCAGTTGTAGATACCGCCATCTTTGTTGTTATTCTTTGTCCAAATGTAAACCCTAGAAGAGCAAGATTTAATGAAAACTCTGGCACGATGTCACGGAGGAAACAGGGAAAACCGCAACAACGAAAGACAATTGATTCACGTAAGTATTTCAGTTGAAAAAAGGTCAGAAGAACCCCTTCCTACCCTTGTTTTCTCACGTTTCCACTCTGGGGGCCAGTCTTGCCCGTGGTCAGGGGGGCATGACCATAGCATGGCGGAGCTTTGTTGGCGCGCGCAAAACTCATCTAGAATTACATATTCGTTACCGCATACATTTTTCTTTCATATCAGGGGTTTGACAAAGAATAGTTTCAATAATATGTACATCAGATTTTCCTCAGAACATGTCATGACAGTAAAAGTAGCCACTGTCTCTTTAAAAAAAAATTACGATATGCATATTACTTTCGCTGTGCGGACTTTTCGTCTAGCCGCATTGAAACGCATTCCTCGCAATACGCGGAAATCATTGAACAGTTATTTTTTCATCTTTTCTGGGTCGATTTTCAACTTTTTAGCGCTTTTTGAAGATTTCATATTTACGCGCTACATGTTTTACGAAAGTTGTTAATTAGCCTTGCGATTGATCGAGACTTGTGCTAAAAATATCACGGAGTAGCCGCTTCAGGTGTTCTCCGTACGGGCGACCTAGACGGTCTAATGTGTAACGAGGAATGCGTGTAGTTACGGCACAGTTTTTGAGGAAGCAGACTGTTAGCAACTGTGCGCGTCGCGGCTTTCACTTCAAAATATATGAGCTTTCTGTTATTCATATCCAAATTTCTGAATTATTTATTGGGAGTTCAGTGTTTCCAATAGCTGTTTGTCTGTCATGGCTGCTGATCACAATAATGGGCTGTTGGATCTTACAGGCACACATGGTGGGATTTGAATTAGAAATCCTCTCAGAACTTTCAACTCCCCCCCCCCCCTTCCAAGCTTACGATATGTTTTTTTTTTAATGGAATCAACAATTTAATCCAGAAGGAAGTGAATGAATAGTATGTGTTCTTGATATATGTCATTAACATTCACAGGATTTTATTTTGATTCCTTGATGGATTATTCGAATGTAACTTCCATCAAATTTGACCAATTTTGCTCAAAGGTAATTTTGGTATAGCATTGTTGAAATTCATATTGTTTTGATGAATTTGCTCATCACTTTTTACATTATATGCTAATATTTTAATATTATATTCTGAAGTAGTTTTCTTTGTTTTTTAAAAAAATAACTTTTTCAATGTAAATATTTAAGTTGCATGTATTTTTATTTTTGCCTGAAGTTTTGGTAGAGTAACCCCTCACTATACCACCATGATGTAGTTGAAGAGAAACATTCTGCAACAGTGTCAGTTGAAAATGGCAACAAGTTGTAACCATTTAGTGACATTTAGAACAATTTGCTACAATACACACACAATTGAAACTATTACAAATACCACAAACATTGAAATCATATGACTTGTTATATATGGCAACAATTCAAAATATTTATTAGTTTCTTTTAGAACATATTAAACTGAAAACTTGAAATATTTTAATAGAATTACCCTGAAGTCTTGCAACACTCTTAGAAAAAGCTGTATTTAGATTTTGTCTCACATTTTGAAAGCTTAATAAGACAACACAAATTTTTAAATTTGTATGAAATCATGAAAATTAAATTTTGACTGTTCAATTTGCAATGTGCATGATGGTAATAGATACTGTAAACAATGGATTATGGAAACAAAAGAACACACTTAGCCTCACAAGTATACCTACCTGGCTACTTGTGTCTCTACATCCAAGTAACTGGTAATCTAGTGAAAACAGTTCATTTTCAGAGTTGAAGAAATATTAATTTATAGTGAGAATTTATAATTTTGCTTAATATTTTTCCTATCAACAGTTCTGTGATGGGTTCAAGATAAAGCACAGTTGTCAGCTATATGAGATTTATGATTTATTCCAGACAATAACATGAGATATGGCTAGTTCTGTATTATCTTGTTTCAAACAGAGACTATTTGAATGTTCAAAACCAAGCAATTTGTTACAGACAAATTGTTTTGTATATGACTTGAGGATATATGTGTCATGCTTCTGCATAAATAACATATTGCCACTTATGTCAAGCTTATGAGAATAGATCTCCGGAGATGAGATGGCATTTTATTGTCTGTTTTCCTTTCCATACAGAAACTAAATATAGATTTAAATGTAAATCTCAAACTGTATCAAGATTAACATCCATTTTTTTTATATGTATATTTTAATGGATATGTTTTTGAAAACTTCTCAAGAACCATTAATCATTTTTCTAGATAGTTTGTAGACGCTGAGTTTGATTAGAAAGATACCATCCTACATAGAACATCTTTGTCTCATTAATATAAGAGCCCAAAAGTGGTCATAGCTTTTGGATAAATGAAGTTACTTGCTCAAAACTGATCTGTTGCATTGGACAATTGGTATTTCTCTATGCCATTATACCCTATTAGATGCATGATTGGCAGAATTGGGGAGAGTGGATTTGTTCAACCGGAGTATACATATTTCACGTTCTTACATAGATTTAAATATAAAAGATGTATACATCAAGGCTCCATTTCACTTGCAGCCAGGTAACTCCTGTGGTGGTTTGATGGTATAATTTAACTGCTGAAGAATTATCCCAGATATTAACTTTAATAACTGCAGGAATAAGCTCACCAGTAAGACCTTTGATGTTGTATAATGTAAGGTTTCTGATAAATCAATTTTACATTCTGTTCATCTGCAGAGAATAGATTATAGATATGATATTTAACATTGAGAATCAATGGAAACCATTGAACCCAGCCCATGTGCAACATTAATATTACAGCATACCACCTGAGAAATGGGCATTGACAGTGGAAGTTAAAGATGAAATCAGCTTCAAAATCTAGACTCAAGTTTTTCTGAAACTCTGTGAGAGCGACATATGTTACAACAGATACATAATGGAGTATATTTGACCACATCAATCTCAGCTTGTGTCTAGCATTCATGAGAAAATGGGAGAAAATGATCATAAAAAATAAATGGCATATGGCATGCCATTTATTTTTTCATCGGCCATGGTGGAGTGCACTGTGTGGCTTGGCTGTATACATTGCAACGTCACAATTGAAAGTGGGCGTCATCACTGCTTGTTAGATGATGTCATAAGGTGGAGTGGCATATATTATACTGACATCATCGGGATGTTGTGGCTGTACATGCCATGGCGATACTGAAGTTCATCAAAGCGGAGGGAAGTTTTCAAATTTCTCCGATGGATATTCTTGCTTTTATTGTATAAATATCGACCTCTCTGTTGTCAAATATGAAAACTTTGATGCCTAAGCATGCTTCGATACTGAAAAGAGCGCAGTTGAGAGTTGAAATATTTCTCAGAATTTTGAGGCTGATTACATCTTCAAATGATCAGGATTGATTTTGAATGATTCTGACAGCAGAGATGTTCATTGGTAAGGTGAAGGCGAACTGATAGATATTAAGATACATCTCAGTATATGTATATAAGCTTAGTGTTTTATCAGTGATTGTTTTCAGTACCAGTATCATATTGCTGTATCCAATTAGTTTGTTTTGAAGAACTCCCTAATTTGACACTGATCATGATTGATTGTAATTTATAACCAATCAGTGTGCCTTCTCTCTGCATGACATACCGATCGCGAGCTAGATAACCAATCATTGAGCACTTCTGAACAGACCTATAGGAAAAGAGGTGCTGGAAAAGATCGTCTAATGATAGGAAGGATGATCAGGATTTCATTGTTTTACAGGTGGGTTCATTAATTGTCCATGATCATGTTTTCTGTATTATGGCCTTTTGTAGCCAGATAGTGTCCCTCTGTATATTTTCACTTTTGGTAAAGTAAGCCACTCTCTCTACTGAAGATAATAGCACTGTGTGGTCCTTTCCGAGTTCTGGTCTAACAGATCTGAGCCTGTGCAATCTCGTGTGCCAGTATTTAAATGTCAATTTTTTCTAAGAATGTTCCGAAAGCATTATGGATTTTTCGTGTGGTGACCAGATTGTCAAATTTCGGCATTAGGATGGATTGTCCATAATTGTCCAGGGCTAGTTACTCGGACAGAAAATCTGAGTACAATTTAGGAATAATCAAATACACTTTATGTTTACATTTATCATAATCAGGTGGGATGAAGAAAAGTGAACAGTAGCTAATAGGCTAACCTTATATTCAAGGTGTTGAGCATACAATGTGCCTTAATTGTTGGCAAATCTGATCTGTGAAATATCTCAATGGTCTTCCACTTCTGTGTTCATGCAGTGTCCAGTGGCTCAAACAGAATAGATCAGGATAAGAGATCAAGAGTGTCCTTTGATTACATAATGTTTGTGTAATGGGATTTATTTCATTGCAAAGGAGCAACATAATAGGGCAATTAACACCATGCTGGGTGAAATGATATTATTATTGTCTGCATGGGTGGGTGGTCAGTCAATAAGGTATGCAATGTATGCTTACCTTTTATGTAACCACTTAATCTCCTGCAATGGGCTTGAGAGCAGTGGGTGTTCTGCTCACTGGACCACTCCTGGTATATTTTGGCTTCAATACACCCTTAAAACTAAAGTGTTGAAACTTACTCGTAAAGTGTTGAAATAACCCTTTAAGTTTGTCCACAGGGACAACACTTGAAGAGCAGTCCCTGTGGACACACTTAAAGGGTTATTTCAACACTTTACAAGTAAGTTTCAACGCTTTAGTGTTAAGCGTGTAGAAGCATTAGGGTAGATAATTCTCTTGAACAAAATCTGATTTTCTTGAAATATCAGTTTCTAAATTGGGAGTTTCTTGTGTTTTCTTTAATTTGAGTACTGATAAATGGTATGAATTTGGGCCTCGCCACACCCTATATCTAAACGCAGGAAGCCAGTGTAAATGGTGGTCAGCTGATGTACATATTTTAATACGGCAGATGACATGGTAATTAATAGTAATTGGGATTTCTTTCACTTACCTTCTGAGGTTATGGGCAATATTTAGTGATAGCCATTATTCCGATACGTCTGTTTCATAGCAGGATGTCTTGCACTTCAAGATATCATACGAAAATGGGAAATGATGCTGTTTTTTCAGCAAACTTTTAACCCTTTGAACCCGACAAGCCGCTTTTGCGGCCTATTTAGATAATGTATATACCTGAGAAGCCGCTTTTGCGGCCTCTGACGTCAGAACCTACTATTCAGCCAATATAACGTTTTAAGTTTTATCCGCTTCGCAGGTATAGTTTGGTCGCCCAAATCCAAAAGGGATCCTCTGCAACCCGTAGAGTCCCCAAGGGTTGAGCAACACTGTTCAGGTTATGTATATACCCGAGAAGCTTTTGACAAAATTTTTATCTCTATTTTTGCGGGGAGCTCAGGGTAAGGTGTTAAAAGACATGAAAACTCTATAGGGTTCAAAGGGTTAAGTTGTCTGTGTCCTCGCAATTAACCTGCATTATTCTGTACTTCTTATCATGTAAAATTATTCCATATGTATTGGTCTTTGGATGTCACACAAATTCTAAATGGATTTAATCAGTTTAGCACTGTTATTATTGAAAAGTGACACCATTTGTATATCTTTCTAGATATAGGGCAGCATCAACGATCACCATAGTATAATGCAAGGATTCATAGAAGTCCAAATTTTTACTACCCAATACAAAATATTGAGTTTTTTTTATGCTCAAATTGAGTTTTTCCAAGTTTTTACGGCCCATCCACAAGCTGATATTGAGTTTTGGGATATTTTTACCACCCTACCAATTAAGATATTAACAAATAATTTCTGTAATACTGAAGTCAAACACCACATAAACCCACAAACTGTCAACAGGTCTGGCATACTTCACCTCTGATACATTTCACTGTAAAATCCAAATATAATTAAACGTTAATAATGCATTCAGGTGAAGCTGGTAACGTGTTTTATTTAGTTCTTACGTATCATAGATATTTATAATGAAATACTGAAATAAAATTTTAAGAAGTTTTCTGTTGGTTAATGTTTAACTTGAGAAATGTAATGAAGACATTAAATTTGGACATAAATTAAAAACATTGTGTGATGGAAAAGAATCTAGTCCAATGGTACAGGCCATGACATTAGAGATCATTGCGTAACCCCCAAAAAGGTTACGGGTACTGCAGGTGCGTAACCTATTGGTTAGGTTACGCCAAACTTGACTGCGTTACCCAAAGGTTACGCAGAATTTAACAAAATGCTGGATGTCATCAATGTAAGCAACCGCCAGAACCTGGGTTAAATGGACTCTGTCGCCACTTTATTCAAGATTCCTGTTTTCGTCCTTACAACGATTAAAAAAGTTTTATAATTATAATAAAACTGTGTATTTTTTTATTATTAAATCATTTTGGGCCAGGCATTTAGCAATATTTCGACCATAATCTGAATATAGTTTGTGTGATGGTGAATACTGACAGGTCAGTCTTTGGAGATTCACAAATTACGAAAGTATAAAAACGAAAACTGGACTCCGCATAAGCTCCTTCTGTCATGTACATCAATGAAAAGAGTTTTCTTTTCAAATTTTAACTTTACAACACAGCCGGTAGTTTTATTTCAAAGTGTATCGCACTACTATCAGCGAAGAAAACCACATGGTAAATTTGTTCTCGTATTCCCGTTGGCGGGACGACGGGAATACGAGAACAAATTTACCACGGTAGTAAGAATGGACGTCTATGAATCCCTGTAATGCTGACCACCATAGCCTAGAAATTAGACACGCATGTTTAACATTTTCAGTAATATCGGTGCAGAAACTGATTGGTCCGTTTATTGCACAGGAAATAATTTTACATGACAAGAAGTACAGACTAGTTCCAGTCAAGAGGACACAAACAACTTTAAAACAAACCTTTACTGGAAAAACAGCGTTTACATATATCTCAGAGTACAAGATGTTCTGCTATGAAACAGACCTATTGGAATGATGTGAATGAATATCCCTAAATATTGCTGATAATCCCCGAAGAAATTTGAAAGAAATCACAATTTCCAAGACTATCTCTGCTGTTGAACTAAAATATACACACCGAGACTGACCACCATGACGACGACTTGCTATTGTCAGATGTAAGGTGTGGTGTATTAGCCCTTGATATAATTTGTGGGAAAATCTTTGAATATTTAGTAGATGTGACCAGCAGCACCCAGAGAGTGTGATAAATGGTATGGAATGAGAGCCTTTCCAAACAAATTAGCAATTACATTTGACGAAAAAGCACACCTCCTTGGTTGGCCTGTATATTGTGTTTATGTCATTTTCCTTTTTCTACATACAAGAGCCCCAAACTATTTCGTTTCAAATGACATTATCATTTCTAATTTACTGATCAGTCTATGCAGAGCAACTTGCATCATAGCAAAATTTAAGAATCAATCTGAAAAATTGGTCAACAATGCCTATTATATCAGCACTGTGTCATCTTCAGCATGACTATCCTCAGATTTTTCTTTACATTGTCTTGAAGAGCCTGACACAAAGATATATATAAGTTTCAGCATGCTATATCTTCAAGGACAACAAAAATATTTAGGTAAGGAGTTGCCAGGATGGTGTCATCCCTATAACTTAATAACCTCAATTTGCCTGGCCAGATAGAGTTATAATTTCCCAAAATTTGATGATATATAGTGGACAACTTCACATTATTCATTTTGCATTGTTTGTTGTAGTTTAATGGTTTGTTTACAGTAGTTTGCAGTTTGCTTCTCATATCATTTGATTTACAGTTGTTAGTTGGAGAGGTCTGGCCTGGTGGTCAGAGAGGCACAGTTAGGCCATTGTCACTTGATTGGTTGTTTAGCGTGACCTTGATTTTTCAAATACACATGCTACATGCTACAATTATTTATTATTCATCATTAAACTGCGAACCAAATGTATATGAAGAAATTGAGTAAGTTTAACTCATGAAAATGTAAATCTCTCATCTATTTTAATTATTTTCCCTTATGATATAGATGAGGGCTGGTCATGCTGAACAACCAATCAAGGGACAATGGCCTTACATGGTGTTTGGAATTCAGAGATTGCTCACTGATATATCAAGGGATCAGGGTAATTAGGCATGTAATCCCTATTGATCTGTTTGTTTAACCTCTACAATCAGTGTGTCAGACTGGTCCTTCATTTGTGGACTATTGTTGGAGACTGTTACATAGACTGTTACATAATATTAGGGTGAAGTGATTCTCTGGACAGACAAGACTGGTCACTGGAGCGTGTAATTCATGGACCTGCTAAATAATACTCCAAGGTAGAACACCTCACCTGGAGTGAGATATGGTTACTGTTACATAATATTTGGGTGAACTGATTCACCAGACAGATCCACAGGTCTGTGGTCAATGATGCATATAATTGATCCCCTTGACCTGCTGATAATGGTCAGATGGTCAGTAGGCCAGGGTGGCTATCAAAAGATAATACATCAGCTGGGAGTGAGAGACAGTTACATAATGTTTGGGTGAAGAGACTCTGGTCAGACAAGAATCAATGAAGCATGTAATTGATCCCCCTTGACCTGGTGATAATGCTCAGATGGTCAGTAGGCCAGAGTGGCTATCAAAAGATAATACATCAGCTGGGAGTGGGAGACAGTTACATAATGTTTGGGTGAAGAGATCCTGGCCAGACAAGAATTACTGAGGCATGTAATTGATCCTCCTTGACCTGCTGATACTGGTCAGCTGGCCAGACAGGCTATTGAAAGATAATACATCAGCTTGAGTGTGAGACAGTCACATAATGTTTGGGTTGGGTGAAGAGATTCACTGGCCAGAAATCAATGAGGCATGCAATTCATGTTGACCAGTGTTAGCGTTGTTGATTTTTCTCTGTTGACCAATGTCAGTGGTGTTGTTGAATTTTCTCTGTTAACCAGTGTCAATGGTGTTGTTGATTTTTCTCTGTTGACCAATGCCAGTGGTGTTGTTGAATTTTCTCTGTTAACCAGTGTCAGTGGTGTTGTTGATTTTTCTCTGTTGACCAATGCCAGTGGTGTTGTAGATTTTTCTCTGTGGGCCAGACTGGCCTGGGCATTGTTGGAGCAGACAGTTACATAATGTTTGGGTGAAGAGATTCCCTGACCAGACCAGGATCAAGGAGGAATGCAATTCCTATTTACCAGTGGTCTTGCTGTTGATCTTTCTGTGGACCAGACTGGCCTGGGCATTGTTGGAATTAACAGACAGTTACATAATATTTGCGTGAAGAGATTCACTGGGCAGACAGGGATATGTTCAATTGGGCATGTAAGTCCTTTTGACCAATGTTCAATTGGTCCATGGAGCTGTAAATTGAAAGGAGGCACTGTTCCACAAGCCAGGACTGACTGGCCAGCGCTCACGCCCGCTGAGCTTTTGTGTTTTGAATAGCCATCCAGCTGGGCTGCGTCTCTTTCATGTTCAATGTACGATGCCGCTCTCTGATCCTGCGACTCCTTTCTGTTAAATTAGAAATGGCCGGAAGTGAGGTGTCATCATGCGCAGTCGCCACAAATTAAAATCACCAAGTGAAAATTATGCGCATATGTCATGTTTATTTATTTGAAATAATTTCTCTTATCACAATATTTGAGTCATGGCTGTATGTCTTCTTGGTGCTGAGCTACGGGACTTTAAAAACAGGCTGTCATTTCTCTATCTATATTGTACTTTCTCCTTTTATGCTAACTTCCGCATTTCCAAACATGACCCAAAAATGTGAGCGAGTAGCTATTACTATAGGGAATCGGAAAATCTATGGTTCTTACTCCATCGTGCAAGATTAGCGATTGAAAATATACATATTTCTCCATTTGAAATACATGGTGACTTCTGCCAAACTATGAAAATTGCACACTTTTAATGACAAAATAACCCACTTTCCGCATTTCAAATCGGGAAAAAGTTATGCTTATGTTAAAGATCGTAAACAGATCTATATCCTCGTGTTTAGCATTTCCGGGAGGCTTTACCTCAATTTGAATAAAATGGGATTTAGTAAGCATTACTTCGGCGTTTTCTCTGTATTTGATGCTTCAAAAAAGCTATTAAGTAATGACCCGGCGTCCGTTTGTGTATACCCCCATGGGAGCTGATTGCTCGGTGAGTAATCCGCGAATACACAATTGGCAGTGCGATCGTTTAACGGTCGCTTTTGAGATTATAACAGGCCCATTGGATGTTATTGTTTTGGCGTTAGAAGATTGTGATTGCAGGTATTTATAATCAAGAAAAAGACATTACTCAAGCCAGGACAAATTATTGTCAATACCACGAAAAATATATACATGCGGTGTTCCTCACAATGGGAAAAGAACACTTTTTTTTTATATTTAAAGCCAGACTAGCGATATTTAACATCAGTTTAATGGATAAATATTAATGAATACCCAGCATGGTATCAATTACATAGTTTCCTTAATTTCTGGAAACAGGAAATGTTAATTAACACATCGCTTGAGAATCTGCCCGAGTGAGATGTTATATCAAAAATATTCGTTATAAAAGTGGAAAATTTCTTTCGTACGTCTCATAACTTGGCGACGGAATTCTGAAAGCAATCTACTCAAGATACAACGCAGTCTTACGGCGCAATTTTCACGTGTTTCCAAAGTAACTTGGAATATAACTGTAAGTTGTAGTTTTTATTTATCATGCTTTAAACTAAACCATCTGTCTTGAAATCGAAACAGTTTATTGAAACATTTTATAACAAGAAAAAAAATGAATTATAACCTCTAGTCTGCATACAAACGATTGCTATTAAGCAGAGTTCGAATTTGGCACCTGTCCGTCAGTCCGAGACTGGTTAGAAATCAAACGGACTGGTGTGAGTGACTGAACAACAAGTCCGTCGGACTGGTAACAAAAAAGCTCTCAGTTCATTGTGTAAACTATTTCTCTGGATATCTCCGCACAATTTGTAAAGAATGAAAAACGAAATGTCTGTTTTCGGTTACCCGACCAAGTCTTAATAAATCTTGTCAGTCTAAAAAAATTTCCAGCAAATTCCAACGAATTCGCGACCACGGCCGCGTTTTACGACAACAACAACAACCGTAAAGCGGTGCGAACACTGTCAGCATGCCGTAAAGTGTGACTGTAATGCAGCATGGCAATGCAGGTTGGCGATCTTTTCAGAAAATAAAGCTCCAAATTCTAGGTCGGGAATCGAGAAATCAGCAACATGATTACGCTTCAGACGACCTGATCATGTTTACCAGGACAATTTTAAACATATTCTCCATCAACTTCGAAAGAAATCTACTGATTTTTTGGCTTGAAATGGTGTTTGTTGAAGCAGTGTTTTTCGCGATGACACGTGCAGTCAAAGTCGCCGTCAAAGTCTAGCCGACGGGGGTTTGTCGTCTGTGATTATCTTCACACGCGCTCAAGAAATTTCAAGAAATGCTCAATTATTAATTTCTTATTTAGTAGCAACCATCACAGAGCACAAAATAGATGATAAATGTTCCCACATCATCTTCTATTTAATATTAATGGACTAGTAAAAATATTTGCGGACTGGTTACATTTTTGGCTCACCAGTCCGGTGGACTGGTTCAAATTTTTCTTAAATTCGAACACTGTTAAGGAATAGTACCAGTTAAACTTACAAAGCTCATTACTTCCATGAACTGATGATATGGTATACCTATAAATACATAAAATGCGATTAATTTTATCATTCTTTTTACATATTTTAATAAAATTACAATTTTCAACTCCTCCACAGACAACCAGGATAATGGACCTGCACATGGAACAGCTGTGGATACGCTGTCGCTTGTGTGCAGGAACCGATGGTGTATTCAGAGAAAAGAAAAGCACAGTCCTCAAACATAAATTCGAGAAACAGATTCGCCAGGCTTGTGGTATCGATGTTCAAGAGGATGTTTACAGCATACATCCATCACACATTTGTCACCGATGTAATATGAAACTGACGAAATACAAAGCTACCTTGCGAAAGTATAAGACTGCAGAAATGTCCATCACTTCACATAATTTTGAACCGCACAGCGATGCCTGTAAGCTCTGTTACTCTGCTTGCCAAACATTTACAAGTATGCAATTCCAGTACCACTTTCGTGATTTTTCTATCAAACATTCTCTTATATATTTAAATTGATGTTTCATTCAACACATAATCATTGTTACATGTTCAGCTTGACGGCGAAAATATAATACATTAATAAAACAGGCATTGTATAGCCATGCTAACGATTCTTACAGACAAGTACTTCTTGCAAAAGTACTTCTTCTTCACGCTGCGTTACAAAATCTGGTTTTTTGTACTCCTGGAACTTCTCATGTTGATAATATAATAAGTAATTCAAGTGATCTAAGTCTCTTCAAAACTTCAAAAACTTTTTTTACACAAACTACGCTTGATGGTGATCAACGCAACGGGAGGTTAATTGGCAATAGCCACTTCGAATACACAACGCTTAATAGGTCGACAGCAAGTCCATGGCACGCATGCGCGTGAAATCGACTGCTACCGAATCAACGGCGGACATGGCCGAGCCAGCTATAATCCCTCATGTTAATCCGCTATACCCTGCTGTGTCGGCATCGTACATTGAACATTTTCATCACCCCAATCTGTGTCTCCTTCTGATTTATAGCTCCATGATTGGTCTAAGGCTATTGTGAGAGAAGTGCTAGGTGAGAGTCATTTTAATACTGTTTGAATGGAGAGATGCACTGGTCAGACCATGAAGTCAACGAGGCATGAAATTGCTGTTCACATGTTACAGAAGCTCTTCTGCAGTGTGCAAGACTGGTATATCTCTGTCCGAGATACCCTGGTATTCATCGAAATGGGTCATGTTCATGGTAAATGTGACTATTTTTCAGCAAATCAATTAACATCCTGTGTATATTCGCCTATCAGATCACTTGTTTATTGTGACCGTGACAATGCATTCAAAAACACCACAGTTGCCTGGTTGGTTGAGATAATTGGTGGTAGATGAATATGTACATTATGAATAAATTATGAAAATTAATAAATATAAAGGAAAATATATTTTTTAAATCAGTTTGAAAAAAGAATAAATATATTTATTAATTTCATAATTTATTGAAAATATATGTATTTATCTACCTGGTACCATCAAGTATCCCACAAGCCAGGTAACTGTTGAAACCACTGAAAGTGGGTGAACCGCAGTCTGCTATGCAAGATGGTCAAGGTTTCACCTTTGGCTCAAAAATGAACCTCAATGTTGTGAAGATGCAGGCCATTCACCACCTGATTCTGAGAGAAGTCAGACAGGGACATAATGGATGAAGAGCTTCAGCTAGCCAGAATATGAGGCCTTGAGGTATTTAATATACACCCTTGACCTGTTACACAACCTCTTGAGTCTTGTTCAGGAAACTTTCTCTGCATATATTGTTTGCAGAAGCCAGAATGAAAGACTTACATGATGTATGGATGAGTCAATGATGCATGCCGTTCCTATTGACCTGTTGCTTATATAAGCTCTTGGTAGTGGCCTAGGGTCTAGTATTGGTCAATAAGGCATGCATTGCCTGTTACCTGTTATATAAAGTCTTGTTAGTGCCCCCACCCTTCTGTCTGGTCCTTCCTTGGTCAATGAGGGATACAATTCTCTACCGACCCACTCAGGACATCTTGGTCAATAGGTCAGGCTTTGGTTTATCTACAGTTCTCTTGGGTCAGACAGATACATACTACTATGTGAGGTCATGGTTGGGATGATATCCAAAAGGCCAGACTGAGGTTGTCCCCAAAGAATCTAGTTTCACTCAAATCGAAGATAGAATTAGCAGGGTACGAAATATCAATTTGTCCGACAGGGGCAACTTAGAAATCCGCCGGGCTACCTTTCAGTGCTAAAAAAATGACAAAGACAAGGATCTGCAGCGATGTTACCCAGCCTACTCGCTGAATTTGACTGGAACTGTTCGCTAAAAAACACTCGACAAGAAAACTTGCCAAAGACAGAAAGTTTATTTCTCACAAATCGCAGTTTTGCCCGTGACTCTGACTTCAAAAAAGGCAAAGCAGCTGACTGCATCAGCAGACTATGAAGACAGATGGCAGAGACTGGCTGACCTTTGACTGCGACCACAAGTTCAGTGAAATGAACAGACAATTTCAGAAATAGTTGTCATACTTCAGTGCAATTATAGAACAAGCAAATGCAAGCAATACAAATGTTGGTGTTCATTCTTTTTATTCATATATAGCTAGGCTTTCCAAATTAATACTATGTATACATCTGACGATGGTCCAGAGGTGTACCGAAGATGACTGACCTTGACCTATTTTATCAAGGTCAAATTTTATTTAGTACAATATTTCATGAAGGATTATATCTACATTGTCCACATTTGTATCACTTATGACTGGATCTGAAGTCTATTGAATATCACTGACCTTGACCTATTTTCAAAAGTTAAAATTCTATGTGTTAAGTTTAAGATCTCCAAATTCATGTTCCGTATGCAATTAAGTTAGAATAAACCGGAATTTTTTGAAGATGACTGACCTTGATCTATATTTCCAAGATCAAATTACTTGATTTGATTATGAGCTATATAGAAGAGTATATTTAGAGATAAGAATTTGGTCATGCTCTACCAGAACCTCAGTGCAAAAAATTTCCTATCACCTAAGGCCTGGCAAAAGCTGACCTGGCCCAACTTTCTATGTATTTCTCATATGATAGAACTACATTCAAAGCTATTATATCACATTTTTGTTAACCTAGATCTAAAAATACATGATCTTACACAACGCATCATTGCTGGGTGTGGACTATAACTGATAGCCGAGAATTATTGGAGCCCAGCGGACGTATTATGTGATGGCGGTTTCCGTCCGTCTGTCCGTCCCTCATGTCCGGTCTATATCTGGGACAGTTTTCTATCTACAGTTCTAATTTTTGGCGAGTGGATACCCTACGGGGAGACGATGTGTCGCATACCAAAATGAAGGTCAGAGGTCAAAGGTCACTGGCCTAAAAAACAGGAAATCACTGAAGTGTTCGTGTCCGGTCTATATCTGTGAACGTTTTCTATCCACAGTTGCAAGTTTTTGTGAGTGGATACGCTAGGTGGAGACGATGTGTCGCGTACCAAATTGAGGTCAAGGTCAGAGGTCAAAGGTCACTGTTGCCTAAAATCAGAAAATCATTGATCATTGACAGTTTTCTATCTACAGTTCTAATTTTTGGTGAGTGGATGCCCTAGGGGGAACGATGTGTTGCATACGAAATGTAGGTCGAGGTCAAAGGTCAAAGGTCAGTGTCACGAAAAAATCAGGAAATCATTAAAAATTTCTAATTTTTTGTGAGTGGATTCAATAGGGGGAAACGAGGTGTCGCATACCAAAATATAAGTCAAGGTCGAGGGTCAAAGGTCACTGACCCAAAAATCAGGAAATTATTAAAAATAACATTTCTTTGTGTGAGTAGATACATTAGGGGGACACAATATTTCACATATCAAAATGTAGGTCAAGGTCTCTGTGACCCCAAAATCATGAAATTGTTAAAAATCATGATTTTTTGAGTCCATTGAGAAATTATGGGTAGCCGTTTTGTCATGTACCAAAATTTAGATCCAGGTCAATGGTCAAGATCACTGTGACACCAGAATCAAGGTAAGTTCAGTGTGACCTAAAAATCAGGAAATCATTAAAAATTACTAATATTTGGTGAGTGGATTTAAGGTCACTGTGACTCCAGAATCAAGAAATCTTTGAAAATTACTTTGTTTTGTGTCCGTAGATTCATTAGGGGGACATGATGTGTCACATACCAAAATGTAGGTCAAGGCCGAACGTCAAGATCACTGTGACCCCCAAAATCATGAAATTAATAAAAATCATGATTTTTTGTGTCCATTGATACATTGACGGAAGACAAAGTGTCGTGTACCAAAATTTAGGTCACAGTCAAAGGTCAAGGTAACTGTGGCCCCAAAATCAGGAAATCACATTTTCATATGCCTGTCGAAGACGAGGTCATGTAATGCGAAATTGCGTTCTGTCCATTCATCCATTAACATTTGTTGTCCATGCGATATCTTGAGTTTCAAGGTATGGAATGGTACCAAAATTTGAGTATACCTTACTCGCATGGCAAAGAGGAGCCATACATTTTGAAATCAATTTGTCCAAGGTCAAGGTCACAGTCCTTCAAAACTGAATCAATTTTAGCTGACCATATGTGTTAGGTTGGAATATTCAGTATGCTCTCCCCTACATGTATATGGCATTCATCCTGTGGAGTTGTCTCCCACATTTGAAACAGCTACATTTAGTTAAACTGATGTGAAATAAAAACCATACATTTAGTAATTTAACGGGGAGAGGGGTCCTTTATGAACTTCATACCTCTTTATTAACTCCAGAACAAAGGTTTACTTCATCACTTTCTTCTTCCTTCATGAAAAATTATCTCGTCTGAAAGGAATTCATTTTCAGGAAAACTACTATTTTCTTGTGTTTGACTATTGTCGATTTCAGTGTGGGATATGTGAGCTCTCGGCTCTTGCTTCAAGGTCAACTAGTTATCAAGAGTTAAGCTCGTTTTAGTTTATCATTCAATATAAGATGTTATATATGTTACATACTCAGAAGCACAAAATTGTAGGCTAGCTACCAATTGGAATCAAGGCTATCAAACAACCTTGAAATTTGGACCAATGTAATTCCACATACACGGGCATATATTGAAGCCCCTTGGGCTCTTGTTTGTTGATAGCATTTGTTCCACATGAGAGAAAATGACTTGTCTCGCTTGAAAGGTGATGCACTTCTGAAATTGATACTCCAGAAACAAACTGCAAAAGTTAATTTAAATAAAAAAAAAAAATTTCATTGACTCCAATGTTATTTTTTGCGATCATCGTTGAAACTCCCGCAGGTTACATCCAATAATATGTCAACCAGAACTCATCCAAAATGTACCAAGTGACCTACACTTGTGCAGGTCCTGAATGTGAAGTGGTCGAAGACCAAGGAGTCCCTATGATAAATCCTGTAATTAATCTCAGTCATAGGAAATGAAATACCCCACCATAAAACCAAGTGGTTATGAAATTTAATAGAACAAAAGTTGACAAAATGGTCCAGATCTTCCATTATTTCTTCTTTTTTTTTGATAATTTTTGATGGTGATCAAATTTATTAGAGTAAAGGTTGAATTTTGTTCACAAATTAAATTAAAAGATGACCTACATGTACCGTATGCCATAAAAACTGTCATGTCACATGTAACTATTACAACCATAACTTTGTACAATTTGCTACAAGTTTTCATGACTATCCCAGGACATAATGTCATAAAAATTAGTCACAGTTTATATGTATTGAAGTATGGGTTAGCTCCACATTTCTAAATAAATAAAATGCAGCTTTAATATTCCATTGCAAAGGGAGTAGTTATTGATGGGCCTTATCTTCATTGGATGTCCAAAATTGAATATTGATGTATTTCACTGATTTAAAGTTATTTCACAACCGCCATAATTCACTATTGGGGAAAACTGATTTTCAAAAATTATTTTAGAAACTGTCTCCTATGTGCATGCTTGAGTGTTTGCAGATGCTTATTTTGCAACTGAATTCCAGCTGATTAAACCACCATATACATGTACATATTATGATTTGCATGTTATCAGATTGTAATATCCTTCAATGACAACAGGTTACAACCTGTGGATTACCCTCTGAAGATTCATTGGGTGAAGGATTTTGCCTATTTGTAGAGATTGTAAATCATTATAATTTATTATCAGTGGTAAAATATTGAGACATATATGGAATTATTGCAATGTTGAAATTTTCATCTCGATGCAGATATTGTGTGGAATTTTTAAATCTGTGGAACTGTACCGGCAAGACAAAGAGGTCAGTCTTTATCACAGTTTGCATAATTCAGTCATATGTACAATGTAGCTCAGGGGGAATGAAACTTAAAAATTTCTCGTATTGGAGCACCTGCAAGGAGAGAGTGATCACTCACCCTCGCTATCACTCACCCTCGCTATCACTCACCTAACTTTCCCATCAGGAGAGTCATTGATCACTCTCCTGGAAAATAAAAATGTATTCGAGAGTCGACAAGAGTGAATCACTCTTCCAATGCAGTGATCACTCTCACAAGACAAAATCTGGAAGAGTGATGAACAGAGCAAATTTTAGCCATTCCAGTCATGTATTATATATTCATTTTTTTTTCATGAGGGTTTATCTGTGTTGCCCTGCATGATTACAGTGAGCAACAGAAGAACCTGCTCAGTACTATATTTGCAATGTTCAGTGGAAATGCTCAGCGGTGAGAGTGGAGAGGGGTTAAAGGTCATTGCCTAGGGTTAGATCATGGTTAGATAATGAAATCTGGGAGAGAAGCCTGGATATATGTATGGCTGGTTCAGGGACAGTAGGCCTACCCAGGGTTCTGTGTACTTCACCTGTCCAGAGCTATGTATGACCTAATTCCACCTACATGTAACTGTCCAAACAGCCTGGTCAGAAAGTTCCTGTGAACAATTACAGCAATGTTTGTATTAAACAAACAGTTTCCTTGTAAAGATGGGTTGACCAATTAGTGCAATTAGGAACCTGAAGAGCATGACTGACAAGTTTAGGGGTATTTATACTGTAATTGAATTTTCAATTTTGTTGTTTTGGGAGACTCCAGAGGATTTGATGACCACACAAGTAAGTTTGATAATAGTGAGGTGTAGCTCGAGATTTTTAAATTGGAGCGGATTTTGAAATGATGTAATTGTACTGTTTGATATTCTTGAGACACATGGATTGAGAGGATGTTTGTTTGAAACAACTCAAGGATAAAGGATACGGTCCTTAATGTGAAAAAAAGACTTGTTAATAACAGGATAATGGGTGAGACAAAATAATGATGGGTAATTCCCTGACTTTTTGCGGAATCAATGTTGTGATATTTGAAGTACAGTAAATCCTGTAAGAATTCATCACTCTATATTGAGTGGGCATGGGTTCCTGTTGCTTCAATGCATTTTGCTGAGAAGCAACACTGTAATATAACTTGTCTTTATTGCACCATGTAAGCTGTGTCTTGTGCGCTGTGCTCTGTGTTTTATAGGGTGGATGGAGGGTGTCTGGTTCCATGCTGCTTCAAAGATTTCTTCTTTGAAGTAGCAAGAAGGCAACTTGGCTGGGTGGTGCTTAGTTGGTTTGTCGCGATATATCTGAAATATTGTTGAAAGCGACATTAAATTCTATTCACTCACTCCTATATTTTTTGGATAAAATTCAATTAGCATATTCTTATAAATTTGATCACTCTTCAGAATCAAAGGAATTATGGATTACCTGCTCGGTTTTGGACCATTTTGGTCAACTTCCCAAGGTTTGAATTTAGGAAAATTAATTACATGCCCTGCAATACGTATAACATTCTGTTCGGACAGATTTGAAATGATGCACAGTTGAAAATTTACATGCATTTATTTGTGCACTCCAATTGCGAACTCTGCTTCCTGTTCTAATAAATTTGATCACTCAGATTTTATGCTGGAAAGTTTCACTTCCTGTATTTGAATTATCAGAGGATTTATGAATTATGAAGCTTGGAGAATCATTAAAACTTTGATAACCTCGGTCCTGATACACAAGAAGGGTGACTTTGAAAATATTAGCGAAAAGCATTTTGTAGATCAATATTTCAACATCATTGTCATCGTCAGGAATGGTAGTTTACAACAGGTTCCATGTTGTAAGCTACCATTCCTAATGGTGAATAAATAGATTTCAGGCCATTGTCAGTTGATTGGTGTTTAGCATGACATTGATTGTTTATTTGCACCTGCTAGATGCTATAATTATTTATTATTACAGGGTCATATCCAGAGTTTATTTGAGGACACCCTTTCTTGCCTTTTTTGGGGTGTATTTGTATGTAAAAAACATTAAAATTGGCTGTAAAGTTTGGGTGCCCATACCCCTTAACAGGTATCAAAATGGCTCTGGATATAGCCCTGTATTAATTATTAAATTGCAAATCAATTGTATACAAATAGGAATAAAATGACCAAGTTTTACTCATAAAAATGTAAATCTCTCATCTACTTTAATTATTTACCCTCAAAATATAGATGAGGGCTGGTCATGCTAAACAACTAATGATAATCAAGTGACAATGGCCTCATGTGCTGGGCATGCTGAGGTTAACCTGGAATATTCAAATTCTTCAGAAGCTTTCTCACTTATTTTCCATTTTTCATGAAGTGAAGATCCACTGTGAAGTGTTTTGGAACACTTCAATTTATTTATCGATAAAACCTAACTTCAATGAAGGCATGGATAAATGTTGTTGTGCATAACAGAATGTTGTCATTGTGTGACTGTGTGCAATAGATGTCCATACTGTCTTGTCATTGATGTAAAGGTGCAGGGTAACAAAATGGCATCTCATTATGGGTGTACAGGTGTGTAATGAAAGATTCCTGCTATATCATGTCCTGGGTGTGAAGGTGTGTAAAAGGAACAATGATATCATGTCATGTGTGTGAAGGTGTTTAATGGAATGATAATATCTTGTCACAGGTGGGAAGGTTTGTAACAAAATGGTCATGCTATCGTGTCAAGGATGTGAAAGTGTGTAAATGAAAGATTCTTACTTTCATGTCATGGATGTGAAGATATGTAATTGAAATGATGATATCTTGTCATGGGTGATCAGGGTTTCATAGAAGTCCAAATTTTTGCCACCGGATACTGAAAATTCAATATTTTTTTCACCTGAATTGAGTATTTTTACGTTTTTGTCGCCGGCCTACAGACTTCTATTGAGTTTATTCCTAATTTTGCAACCGCCATAAGTAATGTATATAACAAATTTTCATTCGACCGTCAATGGAGCCTGTCAATACCGCTATGTATTTGAATTGTGAAAATAAAGCAATAAACAGATAATTTAACATCTTCCGTTTTATGTTCTTAATTTACCAAGGCCTAAGGTGCCATCTATTTTCAGCACATTATGTCACATTGTGGATGTCAACAAGACAAGATTACACAAGGCAATTCAAATTAATTTTTAAAATTACAAACTTGGTAATTTTGAATGAAATCGATGTATCAGTTACTGGCTTGCAAATGATGCCCAATTTAAGTATGCAAGTTTTGAAACGTTTCAGCTACGCTTATTAAAAACCACTTGGATCTGGACCAGACTTCCCTTTCAAAATCTTACATTATAATTTTTGCATGGGAATTTCAGTTTTTTTCAAAAGATTTGATGTGAAATTTGGCAAATATTCGGACTAAAATTAAAAGTCCAGTACGACTCAGGGTTAGATTCAAAAGAGAAATTAAAAAAAGAGAGATGAAAAGACAATGCAAAAAAAAAAAAATTACACGATAGAAGACAAGCAATTGTAATAACTGCAGCTAGTCTTTGACGACCATAAACTCATAAAAATGAAATGAATTAGAGAATTCTGTTTGAAAAGGTGCTCAATTTTGTGAACCATTGCGCGAAGGCAGCTGGCTCACTTTCGATAGGATCATGCGGACTCCAGACAGATACATAAGTTTACCATGTTTGGTTAGGCCTTTTTTTTTTTATTGATTGGTTTACGGATCCGCCGACCTTCATTTTGCCAAAAGTGAAATAAAAATAAAATTGGATTTTCGATTTTTTTTTTATTTCTGTCGTATCCGCCGACGTGTCACATTTGCTGACCTCTCTGTCGGAAGAATAAAAACATAAAATTCGCAATATTGGTCTCATTTTAATACTTGCTGTGCGTAAAACATCTTATATAAATTCTTCACGCTCGAGTTCGCACGAGTTCAACACTCTGCAGACATCTTGGTCTTGGAGGCGGGTTACTTCCCTTGGTTACAGTGGTGGTGGTTTCCGACTTCCATGTTACCTTCGGCTGTAGTTCGGGGACCAGACATGACATCATTTCAACGGCGCAGTGTTTGAAGCCAAGATGGCGGGTTCGGCCTCGCGGTGGTTTTCACTGACTCTTAGACAGGACGCGACCGTCCTTTTCAAGGGCTTTGTCGGTCCAGTAACTGCTGGGACGGTGGGGGACTTGGTCTTGAAGGAGATCAGTGACAACTGACGACATATCTGCCGGCCTGTCTGTCCAAAATAACAGCAGGAAACATGACTTGTCCTGTCAACACCCCTATTGAAGTGTTGGTTTCACGCAAAGCGACTGATATTGTCGCTTGGTTGAAGGAAACGTCCGTCATTGATCTTTTGGTAAATGTCTTGTAATTATTACACTGGCTATTACTGGATTTGACATATCATTTTTTTTTTTTTACCGCCCTCTCGTGTCTAAGAAGTTTGTCAGAAAGTAAAAATAAATAAAGTGTGGAGGCAATAAATAAAGTGTGGAGGCTTGATTTTATTTTTATTTTTTTTCCATCCTCCATCTGGACATTTTTGCCAGAAAAATCCGTAAACCAATTAATAAAAAAAAAAAGGCCTTATGATGCATAAGTTTAGCATGTTTGGTTATTGAAGGCTGCAAATAAGTGCCAAACAGTTTGACTTGACCACCCTTATTGGAAGAATGGATTTGCCCATAACATTTGACCTAAATCATATAAATGCAGTAGCCAGACTTTTGTTGATGGGGCAGGCATTTGAAATGTTTCTGTGCTGCCCTGATGTGGGACACTTGTTTCAGGATAATAGACAGATCAGTTAAATTCAATGCCAGAAAATGGATGCCTAGTCTAGTAATTTTAAAAATCAACTTCAGTTGTTTTGGTTTGTTTGCACCATGGACGTAAAAATCGGATCCGATTTTACCTCAATGTTTGCACCATCTCATTAAATTTAAAAAAAGTTTTGACAGTATAAAAAAAATTCAACTCTTCTTTATGTATCTTCAAATCAAAGAATGATCTAGTCAGGTTTATATTGTGGCAAAATCAGTTCGCTGTCTTTGAATTATCCATACGGTACAATCAAACTTCGGTTTCAGTTTCAACATCGTACAATGCGTACATGCGAATGACCTGGCGGGACATGCCAGTTTCTTTACAACAACAACACGACAAGATCGTTCAACTTTGAGTGAAAACAAATGCTCTATGCGAAGATTACATCGTCTCCTTTATCATAAATACTATTCAGCGATGATCAGATATTTACCTGTCCGTTCCAAGGAGAGTTAGACGTCTTTAGGGGCTCATCGTGTAAACTTTCCCAGGAAAATTTATTTTTTTCCCCTACACGACGCAGTTCGGAAACCTCCACATACATTTAGGCCTAAAAAAAAAAGTCCTGTGTTTCCGGTAACATGCATCAGAAAAAATAGGGTAGGTAGGTAGGGATTTTTTTTTTTTTTAGATTTTTTTTTTATATGGGGGCTAATGGAATAAGGATTATTTTACGCTGTTCTTTGTACTACACAACTAGAAAGAGTTCCATTTTGAACTAATGACATTTATGCATTGCATATTGCGTAAATATATACATAAGTGTTTGAGTTAATTATTTCTCTTATGTCAAATAAGACCATGGCCTAAAAAAATTGAGGTAAGTGGTCATTTTGGATTTAGGTGGGTAAGCTAAAAAAACAAATCCATTCATCCTCTAGTCGATGTGAACCCAATACCCAAGTTTGCAAGAATGTTTTTACTTGAGATATAATCATAATGTCCAAAAGATTTGGAGTTAATGGCCCACGGCCTCAACTAGAATCTTCTTGAGTTTTTATTGATTTACTTGCTAGATAAAAAGAAATTAAAAAGTCCAGCGTTTTATGTAAGGACAACACATCACCATAGGCTACCATGTTTTCAGGGCCAGGATGGCTATCTAATCTGTACAGAAAAACATGCCGTCTTGCCGCCGTGATGTCCAAAAATAAATTTGAAAAATTAAAAAAATCACCCATCTAATTGAGGAATGCTCTCTTCACATGGTACTCTGGGGATATAATTACTATAATTGAGTTGATATACTGTGTGAAATTTTAATGTTTTTCGAAAAATTCAGTTCGAAATCTCGGTAAAAACGTATAGAATAGATCGTCTACGGCACTGGCTGCCTGCAGTGCCCCGTGCATGTACCGCGTGGTTCAGCGTACGATACCGTAGGCCTATCATAAACTCACTTCAAGTCGCGTTATGAAACTGCCACGAAAAGGCAGCAGTTGGTAGTATTCCCCCATCCCCATGTCTTTACTTATCAGGAGATTAGGAGAACGCCCAAGTTGTCTTTACTTATCAGGAGAACGAGCATCAATCGATCAAATTCAACATTGGCAAAATCGTCGGACAGTCGTCTTTTTGTATTATGTTGTAGTTGTTGCTTCACGGGAGAGCTCGCTGGAGAATCGGGAACCTTCGCGCCTGCAGTAATCGCACTATGGGTGACGGAGTCCGATTTCGTGGATTCCCAGAATGCAAAAAAACATGGCGCTGGTTATGAACAAGGCGGACGAAGATGGTTTTGAAATAAACGTAAGCCTATGTCGATCAAAAGGCTATCCAAGCATTGGCCCGCCTATATTATTGGATATATATTGTAACTTTACTTGGTCAGTCTCAATCTCCCGTCCACCCGTCTTTTTTGGTCATTTGCGAGAATTACCCGTCAGAAAAAAGAAAAAAAAAAGAAAAAAAATATTTAGGCTCGGCAGAAAAATCTAGGGTCGGTCGGGTTACCGGAAACACAGGTCTTTTTTTTTTACGCCTTACTATGAATACAGTTTTTAGGGTTCCCGACGGCATGACCCCGATGACATCCGAGAAACGGACATCAATAATTAGCGATTGGCAAACCGAAGTGTAACCGAGCGGTAACGAATCTCACGGAAATGGCCGAAGATGCCGACCTATTTATTCTGGTATTCCCCATTTCCCGATCGTTTGCCCGCAATATCTTTCGATTATAAATTACGAAATAACGAAGTATTGGCCTTTGGAGACTTCAGTTTTTTCCAAAATTTCAGTTTTTCCCTTCTAAAACATTCAGACTTCAGTTTTTGGGTGGCAAAATTGAGTTTTTACGGGAGTTTTGACACCGAATACCGGTGTCAAAACACGACGTGTATGAAACCCTGGGGTGGAAAGATGTGTAACGAATTGGTCATGTTATCGTATCGTGGGTGTGAAAGTGTGTAATGAAATGATGATATCTTGTCATGGGTGGAAAGATGTGTAACCAAGTGGTCTTGTTATCCTATCGTGGGTGTGAAAGTATGTAATGAAATGACGATATCTTGTCATGGGTGGAAAGTTGTGTAACCAAATGGTCATGTTATCTTGCCATGGGTGTGAAAGGGTGTAAATGAAAGATTCTTACTTTCATGTCATGGGTGTGAAGATGTGTAATTGAAATGATGATATCTTGTCATGGGTGGAAAGATGTGTAACCAAATGGTCATGTTATCCTATTGTGGATGTGAAAGTGTGTAATGAAATGATGATATCTTGTCATGGGTGGGAAGATGTGTAATTGAAATGATGATATCTTGTCATGGGTGGAAAGATGTGTAACCAAATGGTCATGTTATCCTATTGTGGATGTGAAAGTGTGTAATGAAATGATGATATCTTGTCATGGGTGGAAAGATGTGTAACCAAATGGTCATGTTATCCTATTGTGGATGTGAAAGTGTGTAATGAAATGATGATATCTTGTCATGGGTGGGAAGATGTGTAACCAAATGGTCATGTTATCCTATCGTTGATGTGAAAGTATATAATGAAATGATGATATCTTGTCATGGGTGGAAAGATGTGTAACCAAATGGTCATGTTATCTTGTCATGTGTGCGAAGGGGTGTAAATGAAAGATTCTTACTATCATGTCATGTGTGTAAAGATGTGAAATTGAAACGATGTCTATCTTGTCAAGGGTGGGAAGGTGTGTAACGAAATGGTTACTTTATCTTGTCATGGGTGCGAAGGCCTGTAACGAAAGGTTCATGCTATCATGTCAAGGGTGTGAAGAGGTGTAAATGAAATGATATATCATGGGTGCAGGGATTCATACAAGTCACTTTTTACAACTGGTAAAATTCATAAATTCACAAATAATGTGAAATACAAAACTTACATTTTAAGAATGTATCTTGCAATGGGTGTGAAAATGTGGACAAGTGTTTATTTTATCTTGTCATGGATGTGAAGGTGTCATGAGTATGAAGGTGTGCAATGAAATGTTCAGTTTTTCATGGGTGTGATTCTAAGGAATTGGGTCCTTAAAATGAGTAAAAAGAGACATAAAAAAGTCTTGGAATTTTGATACAGGCTGATCTGTCTGAACTCCAGCCGTCAACAGGTATGCCATTGTGAATCCAAAAGAGTTTAATTTATTCCAATCCAAATCGTTTTAAAGTTGTTCAAGTGTTATGTGGTTTTTGATGGAGATAGGATGGCTATAGCAAGTCTGATTACTTGATGAGTGATGCCCACATGTGTATGTGTATTTGAAAACAGCCTTGGCAAGAGGTAGTCAGCTAGCATTTCCCACGATACTGAGTTTGGCATGGCTGCGAGGAGAGATCCTGTAGAACCCATGCCTCAGCAGTTTTCTTTTCTCTTCACGGAGTAGACTTCAAAAAATAGTGGGCATAAGAAACTAGGAGAAGCTGGAAGCTTCTTGAGCTGCAGATATAATGGTTTTTCATTTTTTTCCCGGAGCACCAGGAAAATGCAAACTGTTTTGAGTGGCATTTGGGTGAAGAGAACTACGACCTGTTGTGCCAGGCCAGGCCAGGCCAGCCTATCTATGACTGCCTATAGTATTGGCTTCACCTGCTGTTGCGGCCCTCCTGTCTGTCCGTCTGCCTGTCTGCAATGGCAGGCTGCAGCCTGGGTGAGTATGGTTCAACAACCATGGAGGGGCACTGACGTGTGATAGGTCACCGCACATTTGTCCCCAACTCAATTCACACACCCTGAATGGAAAAGGAATACTTGAACTTCATGGATGAGGTGAAGAATTTTTTTTTTTTCAAAGTTGACAACTTAACAAAGCTGGGAAAATTTGAGGAATTAAATAGTGGTCGAGTAACTAAGGAACATGTATGTCTTATTAACGAGAAGTGAAAGGGGGCCTGAAAGCAGGAGGAAAGGAGAAAAATATTAAGACAGACAGAGAATTGTCATTGTTCAATATTAGGCAAGAGATGGCAGATGGTTTTTGTTCTGCATTCATAAGAACAAGGAAAGGGCCAGGCGGCGTGACTCATGTATAGCCTGGCTGGAGCTGGCCGGCTTTTGTCCAGTCTCGGGAGAGCCATTTGTATACAATACCGCCCGCCCGACTTGTTTGCCACTCCGCGCTCCCATTACCGCTTGATTATGCAGTGGTTGTGTAATCTTAGATAGGCAGAGGTCAGCTCGGGTGACCTGCCACATTTGGCCTAAAATTGAACACGGCAACCTGTGCAGGCCTGCGATACGAGTGCACAATATGTATACACCGTCAGGCCACAATAGCCCCATGAGCGGTTCTCCTAAGGTGGGTCTTTTCTCCCAGCATTTGGACAATGACGGGGCCTCTTGAATAGCTTTGTTCAACCCACGACACAGCTATGGGCTAGCTCATTCGCCGTAGCATGCCCAGTTGACTCTCTGGCAATGAGAGACTAATATGCAATGTTTGACATGTCCGCATGGTATACCTAATATACACATTTGCACATACTGTTCATTGCTTTCGTCAGGGACTTCACATGCTTCAGGCAGTTTATGTAACAGATCGCATGATTGAATATTCATGAATAAGTTTAGTGGGTAAAATGCCCGCAGCAGGTTATGAGCTATTGTCCGTGAACAAAAATGTTAAAATGTACAGGGACATGCAGACCTTGTCAGTGATGTCGTATTTACATGTATATGTAGCAGGCAGTGATCTGTGGCAGTACACAGGACACTTATTCTGGTTTAATGACATTAGATTCCCGGCCCATATTGCATAAGAATTAATTTGAAAAAAAAAAGATATGTAGTTGGAGCGACAGAACAAAAAATGATGGTTGTTAGATAGCTGAGAGTTGTAGCAAGTGTCTGGGAAATGATTGGTTCAGACCTGACCAGTTTGAATGGTCTATCAATTAGGCCGATCATGTACCAGGCATTTGTCACTCTTATATGTCCCACCATGCAATGTGTGGGGTGTGCTAGAATTGTATGGGGACTGGACTAGGATGGACTTGTGTAGGTCAGCCAAATGGACTCTACACTCTATGGGTGGTTCTGTGGACTTGCGCAAATCGGTGTAAGACCTTCCCTTCTCTAAATAAAGGACAGGTCCAAGGCCTACTGACCCAGCGAGTGAAATTCGGTCCCATGTGTTTTGATGAGATTATGTTAAGTGAATCAGACAATACCATAAAGCCTCATTCTGTCTCTCCCATTCTACCTGACATGCTAGAATGTATATAATGTCCTGTAACACTGGCCTATTTGAACAAGCCATTTCAGCTGGCTATAAGTACACTTGATACACTGACCGCCTGGTGTATATCTATACATTGGTACTGGTGTATCAAGTTTACCTTTAATTACTTC
This sequence comes from Hanleya hanleyi, assembly GCA_036873755.1. Lineage (NCBI taxonomy): Eukaryota > Metazoa > Mollusca > Polyplacophora > Lepidopleurida > Hanleyidae > Hanleya > Hanleya hanleyi. Next base: position 46,229 of record JAVTVY010031370.1, read on the forward strand.
AGGATATATATCATGTTATAGATCTGCTGGTCACCTAGGACACATACCAACCACACAGCTTTTAAAATGGACTGCTCTAAGGTCACTTCTAACAGGATGTAGGCCAACTATGTACATTATATTATAGGCCTCTATATTTAATGATGGCCACCTAATGGACAGATTGTCCAGGGTGACAGTCTGTCTCAGTTCTTATACTATATGTCTCTTTCAAATTGTTTGTGTACATGTACCAGTGGTCCCATTTTGTGATGATATTTTCAACAAGATTCACTTATGAAAAATTGACTACTGAGTGGTTTAACCATTGATTACCAATACAAGTGTACATTGATTACTTGTAACACATTTAGTTATGTTTATTGATTGAAATGCACTTTTCAGGTGTACGCCTTGCTCGTGTACATGTACATGTGTCCCCACTGCCAGAACATGTCAGATGGTCAACAGTGTACAAACATAGTTTGAAACTCCTTCATCAACTTGAAAATGTTAATATCAGTAATGGCTTTATCTGACCCAGACTATAGTAACATGATCCAAGAACTATAGTCTACTAATAGGGTAGAATATTCAGTCTTGCCATTTATATCATTTAGGAATTTATTGATTAACTTTAATCCGGTCATTTAATGATCAGCTTAACAAGGACGTTTTTTCTTGACTTATTGAGGAATCTACATCGTCAAAAATGAACTGTGTTGGAACTTACTCCTGAGGTGTTAAACTATATCTTTATGGGTGTCCACAGTGACTGTTCTTTAAGTGTAGTTAATGTGGTCACCCTTCAATGTTATTTCAATACTTTAGTTTTAAGTGTGTATTGATTAACTTAATCAGGAGATTATTGATTTACTCAACAGGGATTCATTGATTACTTTGGTTTAATCTGGAATGTATTGATTAGTTCATTCAGACATTGGTGGAGTTTAAAGGGATTTATTGATTAGCCGAATCAGGAGGATGTCAATAAAATCAATTCGGAATTCATTGATTAATTTAACTGAGAATTCATTGATTATCTTTATTAACTGGGAATTCTTTGATTAGCATTGTCAACAATTTGTTGATTACTATTGATGAAGAATTTCAGCTCTGAAAATATCCCATGATCTGAAAGTATTGATTTGACTTAATCTGGGATTGATCAACTAACTAAGGGATTGATTGCTTACTTTAATCTGGAATGCACAGATTATTTAGTTGGAGAACTAATGAGTTTAAAGCAATTTAATAATAATTAGCTGAATCAGGAAGTTATCAATAAGCTTAATCCAGAATTTATTGATTTAACTCAATAGGGATGTAAATGATTTGTTATCGATTGATCAGGAATTCATTGATGAATTTAACTGGAACTTCACTGATTATCTTTATTAACTGGGAATTCATTGATTGACATTGTCAGCAATTTATTGAATACTATTGATGGAGAATTTCAGCTATGAAAACAATGCATAATCTGGAATTCATTGATTAACCTTTTTTGGGATTGATCGACTAAGTTGAGGATTCTTGATTACTTTAATCCAGTATGTATTGATTAATTTCTTCAGAGATACTTTGCAGTTAATGCAATTTATTGATTAGCTGAATCAGGATGTTATCGATAAGCATAATCCAGAATTCATTGATTAACTCCACAGAGACTTTATTGATTAGCTTATCGTGAATTTATTTAAATTGCTTTATTAGGAATTCATTGATTAATTTAACTGGGAATTCATTGATTAACTTTATTAACTGGGAATACATTGATTAACATACTAAGTCAGCGATTTATTGATTACTATTCATGAAGAATTTAGCTATGAAAACTATACATATACTGGTATTTCAGTTTTGCACACTCCATAGTTCTGTTTTAAGGTTATGTGTGCCTTATTTTTATTCAATGAGATGCGGCTAATTAGTATTTAACGAGATGTTGTATGATGGCCAGTACATGTATGTGCTAATACCCTGGACTTGCTCAGTGTGGATCGCACAAGGTCTATTTAGTTGGACTGTTTTGGCGCTGAAGTGTGGTTTGAGGCCAAATCCAGCTGCTCCAGGCATGCTGAAATTACTCCAAGATTCCGTGGACTACTTTTTTCTGTCAAATAACACTTTAGACTTTTTTATCAGGCAGAGAGAGAAAAATGGCTTCAGTGAGTTAATGTTATATAGTGCTCCTGTAAGAGTGGTAGGAGAAAAAACGCTGACCTTTATCGGGCAGCTGTTATCATGTGCTGAGAGCATGAGAAGGGTGGTCATTGTATAGCCTCAATAGAGCCAGGTCAGGACTTCGCTGTTGAGTGGACCAGCCTACGCAACTATAGGGAGGCGAGTTCTGCAGTTCCCATGACTCCCTCCGACTACTGAGCCTGAACAGATCGGAGGGCCAGTCGTCCAGAAAACACTATTTCCTTTTCGAGTGCATGATTCTCAGATTCAAACATGGACTGGAATGTCGGGGGAAGTGAGCAAAAGTATTTTAAAGTTGCAGCACTGTAACACTATTTTCTACGGAGTACTTTATAGATCTTTTGGTTTAGCAAACATTGATTGAAAATTTCATTCAACTGCCTAGATTATCTAACACAATGATATGTGAACACATATCCCAATCAAATTCGAACAGGTAGTTGAAATTTGCTTGAATTAACCCTAATGAAAAAGCAGTATTGAAGATCTGACGGGTTTATTCTACCTTTACTCGACCCATCATCCCACCAAACCGAATCACTCATAACACAGCATGTGGTAAATCATCTAATAATCCAGTCACAGCAATTCAGAAATAAAGACCGAGGAAGAGCGGACATGCACAATCGAATATTTATTACGAAATTCTATTAAATTAGCTGAAATACATGTATGTTAGTGTATGCCTTCCACATTGATCGAAACAATTTTTGAATGAAGCGTCACATCCCTGCTGGTCAATGTGAACATTGTTGCAAACTGTGGGAGAGTATACATTTCGCGCGCGCTCACTATAGTTATCTCCAACATTGAGACGGACTGGAAGTATGTTCAAAGTGTCATTTCACACCATAAAATCAGGGGCTGATACAAATTTTTTAGAATAGGATATTTACAAAATGGTCCAAAATCAAGCAGATAATCCATTATCTCTTCATTCTTTTTGATAATTTTAGAGGATGCTCATATTTATTAGAATTACTTCATTATGTCCACGAAACAGGGGTTGATCGAAATGTAATAGGGTGGTTGAATTATTAGGGGATTTACTGTAAATATTCATAATAAATGTAACCTGTTAGAAATCAGATTGCCATTTGAGTTAGATTAGATATTTATTTATATAATGGCTAAGTTATCCTATCATCGTTGTAATAGGACAATACATGCAGCTATTCCCAATGGCATGGAGTTGCAAATTCAACTTCGATTGAACAAATTGAACACAACAGATTATATAGGGAATGTAACTTTACATGCTGGAATAATTCCTGGACATTAGTCGTTAATATACATGTAGCAATTATTCCAAGAGAACATATTAGGTTATATATCCCTGGAATTACAGGATATCTTTGACCAGACTTGCTTGTCAGGGTATATTGTTTGGTGAATCTACATCCCAGGAGTAGGCAACCACATAACTGATATTCATCACATAATGCTTGTCACATAATATTCTTGACTGGAAAAACAATGGGATTCTTATTACCGAATAGACCTCACAGGATACTTAGTACTGAACACGCCCCATATACATTTTGCTGGACAGACTTCACAGGATGTTTATTGCGGGACAGATCTGACAAGATTTCCTAACTGGACAGACCTCACAGGATACTCCTCACTGGACTGACCTTACAGGATGGTCCTCATTGGACATACTCAACATGATACTACTCATTGCTCTGACCTCACAGGATACTCCTCATTGGACCTACTCCACAGGATACTCATTGGTCTGACCTCACGGATACTCTTCATTGGACATACTCAACAGGGTACTACTCATTGATCTGACCTCACAGGATACTCCTCATTGGACATACTCAACAGGATACTACTCATTGATCTGACCTCACAGGATACTCCTCATTGGACATACTCAACAGGATACTACTCATTGATCTGACCTCACAGGATACTCCTCATTGGACATACTCAACAGGATACTACTCATTGCTCTGACCTCACAGGATACTCTTCATTGGACATACTCAACAGGGTATTACTCATTGATCTGACCTCACAGTATACTCCTCATTGGACATACTCAACAGGATACTACTCATTGATCTGACCTCACAGGATACTCCTTATTGGACATACTCAACAGGATACTACTCATTGATCTGACCTCACAGGATACTCCTCATTGGACATACTCCACAGGATACTCATTGATCTGACCTCACAGGATACTCCTCATTGGACATACTCAACAGGATACTACTCATTGATCTGACCTCACAGGATACTCCTCATTGGACATACTCAACAGGATACTACTCATTGCTCTGACCTCACAGGATACTCCTCATTGGACATACTCCACAGGATACTACTCATTGCTCTGACCTCACAGGATACTCCTCATTGGACATACTCCACAGGATACTCCTAACTGGACTGACCTCACAGGATACTCCTAACTGAACAGACATCACAAGATACTCCTCACTGGACTGACCTCATAGGATACTCCTCACTGGACAGACCTCACAGGCTAGTCCTCACTGGACTGACCCCACCGGATACTCCTCATTGGACGTACTCCAAGGGATACTCATTCGTCTGACCTCACAGGATACTCCTCACTGGACTGACCTCACAGGATATGCCTCATTGGACATACTGCACAGGATACTCCTCATTGGTCTGCCCTCACAGAATATGCCTCATTGGACAATGCTACTCCTCACTGGACTGACATCAAAGAATACTCCTCATCGGACAAACTTCACAGGATACTTCCATTGGATGAACTTCACTGGATACTCCTCACTGAATAAGACCTCACAGGATACTCCTTAGTGGATAGACCGCACAGAATACTCCCCATTGGACAAATCTAACAAGACACTCCACAAAGTTCACAGGATACGCCCATTGACAGACCCCAAATGATATTTTTCATTGGAATGTGCTCACAACATATTCCTTATTGGACAAATCTCACATGATATTCCCCAGTGAACAGACTTCATAACATACTCCTTACTGGATAGACCACATAGGATACACCTTATAGCCAGACCTCATTTACTTCTCACTGCAAAACTCACAAGATAAACCTAAAAGTCAGACCTCACCAGAACCATTCAAGATAGGACAGATTTCACAGAATTTCAGCATACTTCTTACTGGAAAACTCACAAAATAATTAAGTCTTATAGTCGGACCTCACTGCATATCATTCACAACTGGACAGACCTCACAGAATTTTGAGCATACTCTAATACTGGACACGACAGCACACACGTTATAGTTGGATCTCACCAGATACCATTCACAATTAGACATAGAATTTGTGCATACGTCTTTCTGGACACCTTGCATAATACACCTTGTAGCCAAGACCACTGTATACCATACACAACTGGATATACCTCACAGAATTTGGACATATTTCTTTCTGAACACCTGACAGCATACACCTTATAGTCAAGACCTCACCGGATACCATTCACAACTGGTCAGACTTGGCAAAAATTTGAGCATATCACTTCTTCCTGGACACCTCACAGCATACACCTTATAGTCAAGATTTCACCGGATACCATACACAACTGGACAGACCTCACAGAATTGGAGCACACTTCTTTCTGAACATCTGACAGCATACACCTTATAGTCAAGACCTCACCGGATACCATTTACAATTGAACAGACTTGGCAGAATTTGAGCATATTACTTCTTACTGGACACCTCACAGAATACAACTTATAGTCAAGACCTCACAGGATACCATACACAACTGGACAGACCTCACAGAATTTGGGCACACTTCTTTCTGAACACCTGACAGCATACACCTTATAGTCAAGACCTCACCGCATACCATTGATCTCACCGGATACCATTCACAACTGGACAGACCTCACAGAAGTTGGGCACACTTCTCTTTGAACACCTGACAGCATACACCTTATAGTAAAGACCTCACCGGATACCATTCACAACTGGTCAGACTTGGCAGAATTTGAGCATGTTACTTCTTCCTGGACACCTCACAGAATACACCTTATAGTCAAGACCTTACCGGATACCATTCACAACTGGACAGACCTCACAGAATTTGGGTACATTTCTTTCTGAACACCTGACAGCATACACTTTATAGTCAAGACTTTACCGGATACCATTCGCAACTGGACAGACCTCACAGAATTTGGGCACGCTTCTTCTTGTACAGATATGCCTTGGAGAGACTGTGCTGGATAACATTATTTGGATAGAAATCATGAGGGAAGTATTGTTTTGAGAACCCTTGAAAAATATATTTGTTAGACCAATCTCAAAAGAAAACAATCACAGTACTGGATGGATCTTCCAGGTTACCATTCAATGGCTATTAACTCACATGATACATATCCCAAACACAGCGGAACTCCGAGGATAAATATTGGATAGAGGTAGGAATTAGTTCATCCTGATATTTTTGTTTTGAAGTACCTGTTCAATACAACGGTGAAACAAAGGAACTACTGGCTTCTGTGACGATGGAGATATCAGATTCTTGAAGGCAAAAAGGGCATTATTGATGGCGATTCATCTGTTTTATTACAAAATGCTTTCCTGACATTTTAGAAAATTTGGGTTGTATATTACACGCCTGACTTTTTAACTTCAATTGCAAACAAGTTCACATCTGCCTGTAAAATAATTGACCATGCAGGCAATGTAATGATGTAATTGATACCTGTCATGTAGTAATTATTTTTCAATGTTGAAATATCAAAGTATTTGAACTGAAGTTCTTATTTCATTTAAATCTATTTGCATCAAGTTTGAGCAAAATATATAGGCTGTGATTATATGGTCTATTATAAGTGAGAGGACATATTCGAGAAATTGTTGGTGAATTAAGGGACTAGTTCATTAATACACTGCAGACCAGTATAAAATATATGAATTGCTAAAAGTACTTGTACATGCCTTTACTAGTATTTATATAATCCACTGCAGCAACACTGACTACCCTGCAAAACAGTGTAGGATAATGCTACTTATCTTTGCTGGTATATATGATTTCAGAAATGTTTTTATGTAGCCTTAACATTAGATATTTATTGTTATACTTGACTGGGGAGTACATGTATTTAGCTCTGCTTTCTTCCATGTATACATGTAGGTGAAATTGAAAGTTTACCTGACCATCCTAATTGATAACATTACCCGCGGCACCCTGGACCCATCATACAAGCTGCATTAGGAGTGTAACACAGACAAGAACTCCCCAGACCCAGACAGCAATGAAATGATCTGTGCAACCAACAAAAGCTGAGCCCAGGGTAAATTTTGATGGCTCGCAATGTTTGTCGCCATTGGACAAAACAAGTCAAGTGGACAGGCCACACAGGTCACATTTCCAACTACCCTATCTGATGGCTGCAGTGTTTATATATACCAGCGAAGGTATATGTAACATATCATGCACTTTTCTTCAGGGTACATGTCAATAGTTATGATTTTTAAGTTGCCAGTCGGGCAAGTGATTTGCTGATATTGCTTGCCCATAGGTATATCCACTTTAAAGGTTATACCAAATGACTCTATACTACTTTGCATTAACACATACCCAGTAGTGTTCCAAACAACAAATTAGTATTTTTTTCTTGAATAATGTCGTCGAAGTGGGTTTAGGACACGAATAGCACACATGTGGGAGAAAACGTATTGGAGCCATGACCTCTGGTCCATGACGTCACAACCTGATTACGATTGCGCCGTAAACGTCATAGTCTATGACGTCGGGCGTTGTTACGAAAGATTCACCCAACTGTGAGAGTTCTAGCATGATGTCGCTGACATTTTGACGTCACAACAGGCATTTGAGCGAGATCGTAATCAGGTTGTGACGTCACAGGTGAAGCGGTCACAGCTTTCGCCTTTTTGAAAGGGGCGTGAAATTGTCGCACTTTACTGCTGCTATTTCCAACCTTGGGCAGTTTGAAAACATACAAAAATATAAAACAAGTCTATATAAACACCTCTACAACAATTTAGCACAAAAAAAGTAACAGGTTTTAAGATCATTTTGTATAACCTTTAACAATTTAGTCCATTTCAATGAGGAATGAGGATGTATCCAATGATGTTCAATGAGGAAAAAATGTGGTTGCCCACAGAGAGGTGATGGGTCATGAAAGACTTGCCTGTGACACATAGGTATTAGCCAGCCACACGTCTTCCCGTCTTTGAGACGGGCAGTCAGTGAGACGCTGAGACGGGCGGTGACAAACTGAGACGGGTACTCATAATTATTGTATTAAAACCCCTATGCACGAGACGGGAAGGATGTCCGACATCACAAGAAGCTTCAAACAAACGCTTAATTATCCCGAACTGTATCACGATGATTAAAAAAATGCATTCATATAAACTGTAAACGTACTCGCAGCCGGAGTCCAGGTGAAGAAGTTCGCCCCATGATGGCTAAAAATGTATACAGAAATCGTTTCCTTCAATTTTGACCAATGTTAAGTTAACATTGGTCAAAATTGAAGGAAACGATTTTTAGCCATCATGGGGCGAATTTCTTCACCTGGACTCCGGCTGCGAGTACGTTTACAGTTTATATGGACGCATTTTTTGGTCTATTGGGTCCGTCAACTGAATGAAAAAAAAAATCTCCCGTTTTGGTCCGCTTGTTAAGAAGTAAAATGGTAGCTAAAGGTTTAAAATGTTACTTTATATCCCTCCAAGTCTTCCCTTCTTGAATATCAATGAAAACACATGTGGAAATTCACATTTGGAAAGATGGCAATTGCCGGAATTAGGACAATGTCCTGACGGTTCTCTGAAGCACATGGAAAATTTCCCGCTTCCCGAGGTATGATAGCACTCCATTTTCAGCTAACAGTCTGCGACTACAGTCTGTCCATCTGCTCGTGTTTAGTGCTCTTCCAGCGCAGGCTATGCGGAGTCCAGTTTTCGTTTTTATGCTTTCGTAATTTGTGAATCTCCAAAGACTGACCTGTCAGTATTCACCATACTATATTCAGATTATGGTCAAAATATTGCTATATGCCTGGACCAAAATGATTTAATAATAAAAAATACACTGTTTTATTATAATTATAAAACTTTTTTAATCGTTGTAAGGACGATGTAAGGACGAAAACAGGAATCTTGAATAAAGTGGCGACAGAGTCCATTTAACCCAGGTTCTGGCGGTTGCTTACGTTGATGACATCCAGCATTTTGTTAAATTCTGCGTAACCTTTTCACGTAACCTTTGGGTAACGCAGTCAAGGTTGGCGTAACCTAACCAATAGGTTACGCACCTGCAGTACCCGTAACCTTTTTGGGGGTTACGCAATGATCTCTAATGTCATGGCCTGTACCATTGGACTAGATTCTTTTCCATCACACAATGTTTTTAATTTATGTCCAAATTTAATGTCTTCATTATATTTCTCAAGTTAAACATTAACCAACAGAAAACTACTTAAAATTTTATTTCAGTATTTCATTATAAATATCTATGATACGTAAGAACTAAATAAAACACGTTACCAGCTTCACCTGAATGCGTTATTAACGTTTAATTATATTTGGATTTTACAGTGAAATGTATCAGAGGTGAAATGTGCCAGACCTGTTGACAGTTTGTGGGTTTATGTGGTGTTTGACTTCAGTATTACAGAAATTATTTGTTAATATCTTAATTGGTAGGGTGGTAAAAATATCCAAAAACTCAATATCAGCTTGTGTATGGGCCGTAAAAACTTGGAAAAACTCAATTTGAGCATAAAAAAAACTCAATATTTTGTATTGGGTAGTAAAAATTTGGACTTCTATGAATCCTTGTTGCCATGATGTTTTTCAGCTCTCACTATCAAAATCTGTTCATGTGCTCTCCACCACGTCCGCATATCGGCTCGGTTAGCAACCGTCCCGGAAGATTTCTGCTTCCAAGTTCAAATTATCGCGGTAATACATACGTAGAAAAGAGTTTAAAAAGACTTTAAACAGACATTCCTGCTGTTAATCTTTATAATAAAATCCATCTCTAGACGCTCTCTCAGGCCGTCAATTTAAACGGCAATTATCAAAAGTCCGCCGGACTGGTGAGCCAAAAATGTAACCAGTCTGCAAACATTTTCACTAGTCCGTTAATATTAAATAAAAGATCATGTGGGAACATTTGTCATCATGAATATTTTGTGCTCTGTTATGGTTGCTACTAAATAAGAAATTAATAATTGTGCATTTCTTGAATTTCTTGAGCGCGTGTGAAGATAATCACAGACGACAAACCGCAACCCCATCGGCTAGACTTTGACGGCGACTTTGACTGCACGTGTCGTCGCGAAAAACATTGCTTCAACAAATGCCATTTCAAGCCAAAAATCAGTAGATTTCTTTCGAAATTGATGGAGAATATGTTTAAAATTATCCTGGTAAACATGATCAGGTCGACTGAAGCGTAATCATGTTGCTGATTTCTCGATTCCCGACCTGGAATTGGGAGCTTTATTTTCTGAAAAGATCGCCAACCTGCCTTGCCATGCTGCATTACAGTCACACTTTACGGTATGGTGACAGTGTTCACACCGCTTTACGGTTGTTGTTGTTGTCGTAAAACGCGGTCGTGATTTCGTTGGAATTTGCTGGAATGTTTTTTAGACTCACACAATTTATTTAGACTCGGTCGAGTAACTGAAAACAAACATTTCGTTTTTCATTCTTTACAAATTGTGCGGAGATATCCAGAGAAATAGTTAACACAATGAACTGAGAGCTTTTTTGTTACCAGTCCGACGGACTTGTTGTTCAGTCACTCACACCAGTCCATTTGATTTTTTACCAGTCTCGGACTGACGGACAGGTGCCAAATTCGAACTCTGGAGGGGGGAAACCCCCCTCTCGGACTCTCCCCCCTTCGGTTGCTACGCTCTCTCAGACTTGGTCGCTTCACTCCCTCGTCAGTTGCCGATCCAGATTTTTTTTTCTGGCGGGGTGAGACGCCCTGAAACTCAATTCTAGCTAACATCCTGCAGTGTGACACTTGGGTTGTCTCAGGCAGCTGGTCAGGTATTGTTTTCATCCCTTCATGTAGGCCCTACCATTGAAATATATCAGATTCCCTCTGGCTGTCAATGGTGTCATTTATTTTGTGTGATTTCATTTGTCAAGGATGGTGAATGAAATCAAGCTGATGACATGAACAGCCTATGAAAATTGCTGTCATCAACTGGTCCACTAATTCTCTGATTGGCTAGATGAAGGTGTGTTGGCTGGTGGATGTACAGCCAATGGCTGGAGAGAGGAAATATACATGGACTGGATGAACTAACTGCCAGCATGATGGCCAATGATTAAATACAAAACCGACCTGATCTTGATTAAGTGGTAAATTCTGCGGACAATCTGCTGTTAACTTCCTGTTAAATATGACCATGAGTAGGCTAGATGGATTGTGGGCCTTTGTACATGTATATATAAAAAAAAAACACATAGAAAAAAAAAAACTAAAACCAAGATATATTTTATCTGGTACATGTAAAATATAGACTTGATTTGGACCCCATAATCAGACCAGTGATAACCCTTCTTAACAACCGGAGATGTCATGGCAAGTCTGCTCATCCCTTAAATGATCGGGTACAGCAAAGCAAATAAATCGCATGGTCTAGATTTGGGTTGTGAAGAGCCCGACCACCAGTGCATGTAGTGCAGTGGTCGCCATTGATTAGCTGTAGCCTTCCTCACTATGGTTATGTAAGGCCCTGTCAGTCGGTTTGAGGTCATCACAGGCTAGAACATGTTAGGGTCAGACAAGCCTGGACAAAGGCCTGTACAACGTCCCTACATAAACACGCAGCACACACCATGCACGTAGGCTAGCCTATATATTTGTGTGTGTCTGCGCTGGCCGCAAAGGTTTGTTCAACAGCTCTGGTCTGCTGCTTTCAGTCTATGGCTGTCGTTGATATGGAAAGAAATAAAAGAAGTTGTGAGTTATTGTAAGAAATATACTGTTCCCCCATGTACCAAGGCAAGACGGTTACAGTCCACGAGAAACACAGAACCTAAAGGGAAATATAAACTGCAATATGCTAAATTTCATTGAAACTTCGGTGGCAGCCAGAGATATTGTTATTAGCCAATTGGTATAAGTACACTGTAAACCAGGTGTTTAAAGTTTAAACATGAAATTTGCCCAGTTTTTGAATGTTTAATGTCCAAATTTTCAACATATTCAGGATATCAATACAAATCTGAGACTATCTACCTCTGAATATAGCCATATCCATTTCACATTTATATGATTTATCATGTTCTGAATTTCATTGCCAATCTAATAATGTTGAAAACCTCCAAATCTTTGTTAATCTCTAAACACCTGGTTTACAGTGTATTGTGCAGGAAGTTTATCCATGTCTTCTCAATATATGAAACACCAATATGCACCAAAACACTTACTCTCTAATGTGCATTACATGTGATTGAGCGTTCCTCAGGTGCAACTTCCTTCAATAGGTTGATTGCATACTTTTTTTTACCGATATTTTGAAAATTAAAGTTGTTAGTTTTGTCTGAAAACAGCCATATTTCTGGTAGCGGCCAGAGTTTTGGAAGTAGTTTTTGGACTTTTTCAGAAGTGACAATTCGGAACTCAATCTTTAGCTGAAATTGGACTGTGGTCTACATGTAATTTTGAGGGAATATTTGTTTCAGCATATGGAATCGTCATAAAATTTCTTACACTCTCCTGGGAAATAATTCAAGATGTAAATCGAGATCAAATTTAGAGTGATTTCTCAAATAAATAAATGATACAGAATCCTGAGTGATCCACCACAGGTTATTTATATATATGAACCATATCAATCAAATATCAACACTCTCTATACCTGTAATACATGTAACTGTATACTACAGTGACGTTTCCTGATTACCTTTTCACAGCCTTCAGCCTGTTTTGTATACACACCTCAGCAGACATACGTTTGGCTATCCAATCTGGACATGCGTGGATTGGACTCCAACCAGTCAATGTCGGCTATCTTCATTGGCTGACCATATCATTTTAAATAGCTTAACAATCAAATGATGTCATTAATGAACTATCAACTTCTTTGAAATGATTTAATAATTATACCAATAGCAAATATGAATTTCACCTGAAGTATCAGCCGCATTGGGAACTATTAAACCCAGCAGAATCACTGGTTAATGAGCGTTTGGAGGAATCCCTCTTTCCTAATTGTGATTAATCCACGGCAGGTGACTCCAGGCATAAATTTGTGCTTCGTACATTTCCTCTTCTGCCTATGTGAACAGCTCGGAGCAGATGTAAATATGGTAAATATGCATCAATTTATCCTCCTATTCTAAGAAAGGGCCATTATGCTTACTTTGATGAGCAACTTCAGGTCGAAAACAGTCTAGTTATCATTGATTAAAATATATTTCCTATGCTGTAGGCATAGTCAAAAGAGGAAATCTATGAATCACAAATTTATGCTGGGAGGCACATCAATGCACCAATCCCGGGGCAAACTTTTTTGTGAAGGATTAACAACAATTATATCAGGAATAGAGGATTGGTCATCATCAGAAACACCTGCAAATTACAATATAAGAGACCTCTAAAGTTTCAACTGAAATACATGTTTCTTCTAATTATTCAGACAGCAAGAGTTAACTTCAGGCTGCAGAGAGAAATTCTGCTAACATTCTACAAATTTCATTGGCTGTTGTTTCAGTTCTTGGAATAAATAACATATCCATGCCACAATTTAGTCTCAGTTGACATAAATATGTTTTTTTTCTGCTTCTAAGTCTAAAAATGCTGTTAAAGAAATTAGAATAAATAGAACAATGAGTGATTGAGTGAGTAAGACTTAACGTAGTTTTCAACACTGTTTCAGTCATATCATGAGGGTGCCTACTAGTACCAGAACAGTACGAGAGTGCTCACAGTTTCTGTTATCCTGGACACTGATCAGCCCAGCCAGTACAGCAACAATGACATATGTAGACTTCATCCATGAATTTTGTGTTTTAAAACTTTATGTGTGATCAAACAGTGTGGTATGACCATGTCAAATTATAGCTGCCAGTATTCCTTGTTGATTCTAAATAACTGGAAACATTTTCGGAAACTAGAAATAAATGTAGTAATGTATATGATGAATGGCTAGTTCTGTATAATAATAATAACATGTATACCTTGTAGATAGAATGATAGCTACAAAATTGTTGCAATATATTGCAAGAAACATAGCAGTGAGGCATCAGCTTGGATGTTCGGCATATATTTCATGTAAGACGAAGTGACGTGAATTTGCGGGATTTCCAACAGTAGCAAATGGGTAAGTGGTCGGCAATGGTTCCATATGCTAACATGTGAAGTCACATTGAAAAGCGGTATCTCCTCTTACATGAAGTATATACCGGATGTTCTTCCTATGTTCCACTCATTCACAGACTGAAGGTTTAGTGGAATGAACAATTAAGCCATCAGTTAACAGTGTGATTAGTCGGATGATTCCCATTCCATTTATCCTCATGTAATACTATCATGAATTCATGGAATGAACATATAGTTGTCAGCTATATTCATCGATATTGGTGGAAAGCTTATCATCAGGCAGGAAGTAAAAGATGTCAATCAGGGCTCGAATCATCAGTATCTTCTGTTTAATCAATGGCTAACTGATTGTTACTCTTGTCAAGCTCAAGGTACAACTTCCTTTATTACCCATTTTGAACCCTTTCCCGTGCCAATTTCCAGATCCTACATGTCCAACCATCTCTGTCTCAGTTTTGATACATTTTAAGTCACAAATCCATATTGTAGGTTTTCTCAATTAGTGTTGCAATGTACATTCTTGTGCACCAGCTGTCATTTTATGACAATACATATACCTGACCTCAAGCAGAACTTATTTTGTCATGAATGGTCCCGTTTTCCACCCAGGATGAATTACCCATCTTTCCTCATGTCCACCACATTCTTCCATCGATTGTCAGAGTTGTTTTCACATCCTAAACTGTCACCCTTGATAAGGGATGATACAGACGTAAATTCATACCATTTACCGATACCCAAATGTTTTTGAAATCTAAATTCACCAAATATTTCTGGCATCTTCTAATTGTTAAAACCCAGCACATTACCATCAATATTATAGATTTTCAAACTTTGGTACTGAATTTTCTTGAGTGGCTGAACGCCATGTAAACAAAACCTGGTGTGCAGTATTTCAACTCCATTGCAATCAGAGAGTATAACAGACAGCGATGCCATTAGAATACTCCACTAGAAAATCTGCTAGATTTTGTGAAAGTGCTAATTTTCTCTTGTTGGCTATATAAAGTATTTCATTCAATATATTATAAACTACAGGTAATTAATCCAAATTTTTGCATCATATTTACATGTACTTGTAATTTCTTACGTATAATTGTCTCTGTATATAAATTAGGGAGGGGGGATATTAAAATGTAACTGACCGTTGGAAGTAACTGTACACCATCATACCTCTAGCCTTGATCATGTATCTCTAGCCTTGATAGTGTCGCTTTTATACATTCCCATAACAGTATTGTGTAAAAGTTCAAAGAAAGCATGTTAACTATGCTAAAGGGCGTGTGGAATTTGATGCTCAGAGCATTGTAAGTATGGATCACCTGTGGTAGTTCTGGCCAAGCAGCACTGCTTGCAAGTTACAATGGCTGCTGCTGTAACGGCCAACGGGCTAAGTAAGCCGGAAACCAATCGGCTCTGGACAGCGTATTGATTGGCCGGTGGCGGTGTCTCTCGGAGGGCAAGCCGTGGCAGTGAGAGGCTTAATAGGATGTGTCAATACTTCCATAGTTTAGAACTATAAGCTGATCAGGGTAATGCTATACAGCATACAACTATGCTGGCTGCATGTCTGTGTTGGTCAGCTAACTATAGCCAGTGAGTGTCATGTATTGTGCTTTAGGCATTACATAAGAATTTATAGACTGAGGATATTTACTAGTTGAATTATCACTGATTAATCTGGTTTTCAGAATTACTTATCGGCAAGACTTAGGTGTAAGACCTTCCATTGAAAAGGTAACATCTGGATAAAAGACTGAAAATACAACTTGCAGCAGATCCTTTGTCAATTATATTTCATGTGCCTTACACCAAATCGTTGACCACTTATCCCTGTCAGCCAGTATATATAAATGCTGGCACCATAGAATACACATGTATGGATATACTCGCAAACTTGGCAATAATGACGTTGATGCAATGTTGACAAGGATCTGTTAGGTGATATAGAGATGTTACACTGCCAGATCAATGAGCCATCTCATTGCCATCCCTTTTACAGCTTCCTCGGATCCCCTGCTTAGTTTACGATAGAGGCTCCGATTATTCAATCACGCGAAGTTCCATTTCCCCCAGTCTAGATTTTGATGACGGGTGATCAAATGTTGATGTTGATGCGAATGTCACATTTGTACAAAAATAGATTTTTGAGAATATTATCTAAATTATCTAATTTGATCCAAAATTTAGGAAATATCCTAGCGTATAGTGTGATTCAATGGGACCATTTATTAAAGGCCTAGATCATTGGAAGCTCTGATCCATTCAAATCTAATTAATCCTATTTAGATATCATATGAATCAGGCTTCTGTAGCACGATCTCCTGTGTTGTAAATCCTAACAATAATAGTAATTGGTTCAATGCATTCATTTGATAGTAAAATTAACGTTTTATGCATGTAACATGAAATACATGCAATAAATTAGCAAACTATATGGTACACAGTTGTTTTGACATTTACTATTGAATTCAACAGATGGTGGCTTAAGTGGAAGTGAAGGTCAGGCCAGCTCTTGGTGTACAGTTACACAAAATTATATTAATTTTACTGTTGTTATCTGAGGACTCTTCAAAAAATTAGATTGGAATCTATTCTGATTGGTAATCAATCCATTAGATTGAAAATTCCAGTTATTAGGACTTATTAGATTGATTTTTCAGTCTACTTTAGATTCCAGGTTTTTTTTTAGACAGTTTTTCATCGTGGTATTCCCGATGAAAACGAATTTGAATTGAGTTTTGAGCTAGAAATTCAGTTTTCTGGGGTTTTTGGAAAGTGCGCGCCATAGGTGCAGACAAAATTTGAGTTTTTTCATAAAAGATTAATATCTGAGACTACTCTTCATATATAGACGTATGCAGGTGTTATTTTTTCCAAAATTCTTCACAATATTATGATTATTCCATAATCAGGTTGATAACAACATGAAATGTGTCATTTTCTGTTGCTTAATTGAGAGAATTGAAAGTGCAATTCCTGAATTATTAGACTACCTATTTTGAAACGTATCTTTTAATTAAAATTAACCCATTTTATGCAAACAGAATTGTTGTAATTTTTCTCAGGATCATCAAAATAAGAAGAAATCTTCGATTTCTGAAAGTTTTGGGTTTTGGCCATTTCAAGATAGTTTGACAGATTTACCTAGCTTTTCAGCCAATTCAGATCAAACAGAATTGGTTTGGTCAGTTCAATATTTTAGTGCCAGTGTCTGGTTTCATTGTATTGTATGTTGCATGTTGGGAGTTCCCAAGCTACACATGAAAGCATACATGCATTTATCCATGCTTTCATTCTATGCAGTTAGGGTAAATGTTCAAATAATGTATTAATCAACGTTAAATCAAACACCCCCAAATTTTGACCAGTTAATCTAATAAATTTGATCACATTAAACCGAAAAGATAAGGAATTAAAAGATACGTCCTGTTATTGTAACGTATTTGACCCACTTTCTGTTCTTATATATTTGATCACCCCCAAATCTTGTACATGTACCTGCGGCCTGTGGAGGGGCACAGTCTAACAGGTGCACTGATTGGCCAAGTGCAAAATGATCACACAACTACATGTAAGACTTCAGGAATTGATTTGAAATAATTAAATCATAATCTAGTTTGACCATACAAGCTACAATATGGGGTTTCATGGCAACAGATTTGTCATTGAGTTACATGCCACCATGCTGTCTAAGACTCCTGGGCTGATGTAGTCAAGCCTGTGTGCACACGTACTCAATTGGGTGGGAAACGTAGCATTTTGAAAAACCTTGTTCACTGTCCCAGAAAGGGCCCGTGTAAGAGGCTATAGAGACCCAATATCTTGGTGTGAGAAAATGAACTCCCTGAGATTGAATTATTGGAGCATTTACTGTAGGCTTGTCCCTGTTGTCATGAATTTTTAAAGTACCAGTACCCAATGCCATAATAGTTCAATCATAGTAGCTATAGCATAGTAAACTGGAGATTGATGTGTCGTGCGTGGAGATGAGAGCTAGAGTACAATGGGGATGAATGTACCGTAATAGTGTAGTCCAGATGACAGTGTCGGGTATAGGTGGGACTCCCTGCAGGTGGCCACCATCCATTAGATATCCAACCCAATCTGTTGTGATTGATCATCAGTTGTGTAAGTGACATCTATTATATGCTGCAGCAGAAATATTGATCTGTGACAGCGCTATATCTCTCTGACAGGATGAGCTAACCGGACCTTATGTAATAATGTATAGATCTATATCTATAACAGATCAACTCTCGCTGGCCCCGTCTCTCCCTCAAAGAGCCATTG
Source organism: Hanleya hanleyi (assembly GCA_036873755.1). Classification (NCBI taxonomy): domain Eukaryota; kingdom Metazoa; phylum Mollusca; class Polyplacophora; order Lepidopleurida; family Hanleyidae; genus Hanleya; species Hanleya hanleyi. Next base: position 65,038 of record JAVTVY010031370.1, read on the forward strand.
AAGTGGAAAAGACAAAAAGAAAAATGGGGGAAATCCGAAAGTAAGAGAAAGATCAAGAAATATGTACATTTACAAGGGATTTGCAGTATATAAACTACCTGGTTTAACCTCCAGGGAAATTGAATGAAAAAAAAAAGAGAATTCTCTGGAGTAATCTCCCTTGTGATGCTTTTCTCAGCCTAAACTTCTAATAGAGAATCATATAGTTGAATTAATATAGAAGTTATATAGGCTGTTCCTTTTTTAATATTCACTTGTACTCCCTTGTAACTTCTGCTGTCCTAAATATAGTCAGCAGTAGATCTAGTACTGATTGGTTTAAGTGCTAGACAGTGGATCATGAGTGAGAGTAAAAAAAAATTTGAGGGGAAAAGGTGGATATGAAAACTTGTTAACGGTGTAGGTTCCCGGTATACGTCTTTCTCTTTTTTCAAAGTTTGACTTCTCATTTGCCAGGAAGGTATGGTTATTTGTGGATTCACTGATGTTAGCTGGTAGAGTGTCTTCCAGTGTCTACATCAAGATACATACAGGACAGCCTTTATCTTGTCTGGCAGGAGGGATTGAAGCTGTCATAATTGATGAATTACAATAAAAACGGCCGTGATATTCATCAAACTTCACTAGTATTCTCCAGACTATTTTTATTCACACATCTTCTTCCAAGGGATGATATATGAGAGAGAGAGGCAGAGAGAGAGAGAGAGACATTACTGTTTGTACTCCCAAATACCATGTACAAAAGTGGGTGTTCTAGTCAAAATCGTACTTCACTTTCTTTCACATGTCAAACAAGTTCATAACCTACGGAAATTTCACTATTAATTCACCTTCCAAATTTAATTCGAAAACGGCCGATTTTTCTCCTGTCGTGATTTTGTCCATCCTAATAAAACGAAAACGGGAGCATTTTCAATATACTCGTGAAACAATAAATTCGAACACCCCCGTTTCGCCACGGAGTTCGTGCCGATGAAAGTAAAGTGAATATGTTACTAGAATCGCGTATAGTATATCGCCGTATGCTATTATTTTTAACCGCAGAGAAACAACAGGGAATGGTACAATATAATCAGACTGAATTACTATTACTTATACAGTCTATAAGGAAAAAAATTGATTCAATTAACTCGGCAGTCCTGTAATTTTATCCTAACTTGATCGCGTTTCGCCGCAGTCGGGGAAAAATACATACAGTAGTCCCTCGCACGTGGTCGAGTGTCTGCATACGGTAATAAATACGATCACTATGACCACGGCAAAGCGGTCCGCCATTTTGGATCGTCCGTGAAAATCGGCGCAACATTTAATTCGAACACTCGCGTTTTTCTGGAATTCGTTCGACAAATAATTTGAAAGTAGCCAATTTTTGGAGTGGTGAGTTTCATCACTACATCGCGAATTAATAGGGAAATTACCGTAGACAATTTCACAACTAGTGAAACACCAGCTCAGTATAGCGTCTCATTACATGCTACAGTAAGAGATATGTACCAGTACTCTTCCCAATACTCAGAATATTTCACATATCATGTACTCTTAAATTGGCTATCTGACATATCCTGCACTCTAACCGGATGTCTGCTACAATGTATATAGGGATCTCTCAAATGACTAGATATCTGTCATATTTTGTACTTAAGGGATATTGTTCTCTGGATATCTGACATATTTTAATCTAGATGTGTGACATATCCTATACAAATGTACTCTGGATTTCTGGCATATCCTGCACTTTGAACATCTGACATATCCTGGATATCCGACATACTCAAGATATACTGTGGAAATCTGACATACCCTGAATATCTGACATATCCCATACTCTTGATATCTGACATCCTTTGCTCTGGATATCTGACATATCTTATACTTTGGATATCTGACATATCCTAGATTGAATATCTGACATATAGTCTGCTCTGGATATCTGACATATTCTCTACTCTGGATATCTGACATACTGTACTCTAACATATCTTGTACTTTATATATCCTTGCTTTGGATATCTAACTGACATACATGTATCCTGTAGTATAGATACATTGCAAACATAGTTTGTAGTCTAGATATCTGACATATCCTGTGCTCTGGACATCTGATATATCCTGTGCTCTTGATATCTGGCATATAATGTAGTCTGGATATTTGATGTTTCATGTAGTCTGATGTATCCTGCAGTTGGGATATCTTTCGTATCCTGTACTTGGGATATCTGACATATTGTGTATTCTGGGTATCTGACATACGTATCTGACATAAACTGACATAGCAAATGCATTAATCCACATGCTGGACATCCATAATTTGATTGTCACAATAATGTTGTCATGAATGTCTGACATTATTCCGTAATCTGGACACTACTCTCTCCCCCTCCCCTCCCATAATTATATTTCCCTGAATATCAGATTCATAGCTTAGCTGAAGTAGCTAAGCTAGTAGTAGCTGTTAAAGTAGTTCTATTTTGAAGATATTTGATCGCAGATTTTCTCCTGTTCGTAAAATTTATTTCAAGACCCAATTAACATATTTCGAGCCTTTTGTATACTTGAGTATGTGCTGATGGTTTTACCAGGTGTGAAAGTCACCTGTGTTATGGCCGAGTTTACCATTTCACAAGGAAGTAATCTAAATAACAATACAGGAATGGGTAGACTCTCAACTGGCCTTGATGACTCAGACTGAGATCATTTCGTTTGTCAGGTAAACTATAGTCATTAGATTAGATATGCCTACACATGTCCACCGCTACCTGTCTGTTTGTCATGCTTCACTGACCAGCCATTAATATCACTGTCCATTTCCCATCTTTTCTCATACATTAACGAGCACAAAAAAAATGAAAATGCTGACAGACACTCTTTATATCCAACGTGGCATAATCCAGATGCAATACAGCCGGGAACTGTATATTCTCCGTATTAATATATGCATATGTATAGGTGAAAAACATTCACACCAAATTAAGGATCATTCGAGTGTGACGACAAGGCCATGATACGCAGTGACATAGCGATTTAATCGCATCGGACATACACTAGTCACATTCCTGTGACAACGACGACGTAAATATACACATTTTTGTGTACGTTGCCATCAATTCACCGCACAATTGCTCGTTATTTTTGTATGCATAATTTTGACACAATGTACCTGACCTCATGATGAGAGGTTCGTTAATAGTCTAGAGATATCTATACAAGGTACAGTCACACTGGACACGAATGATTGTCCTGATTATATATATGGGTCAGTACGTGTATAGGTATGCTTTCTCTTTGTTCACATGTGACACCTATACTTTTGGAGAAATTAAATAAGGCTGTGTTTGCCCTATCCAACTTCGATTTTTGCTATTGTTTCATTTTGAAATGAATTTGATCACCTTGATATATAATTATACAGTAAATAAACTAATAATTCAATCAACATAAATTGATTAAATTCAATCATCCTCAGATTTTATGGTGAGAAATTTCCCTTCCAGTGATTGAATTATTGCATGGATTACCGTAGTTATGGTGACTCTCCATACTTATGGTGACTCTCGTAGGTGTTGCATTACATGCAGTAAAGCCAAAAATTAATTTCTTTAATTCTGCACAGAAAGCTGCAATTTGTACAGACAAAATGCTGTTATAATTCATACTATTAATGCTCAACAGTCGACAGTGACATAAAATAGCATCGACTGTGTTGAAATTGGGTTTCCATCTTTCTTTTTTTTCATATGTATTTTAGCATGGATTTTTTAATGTATCTCAAATTTGACACTTTGAAGCATAATGAATTTAATATTTTCAAATTCACCATATCTGCCGTGGTATTACATCGGAATCTTATTTTGGTTCAAGGTGTCATATTTTGACCCTGAGCATTAACAATATGAAACTTCGGTACGAAACGACTTTTTGTGCAGATCTGAAGAAATTAATATTTGGATTTACTATATATACGGTAAGACCTAAGGGAATTGTTCGTATGTTACTGTAACTATACTCCTTTCAGCATCCCCTAAATGGTTTGTATCATTTTGTCAACTTCCTGTTGTTGTAACAGATTTGATCACTATAATCTCAAGTATATTCAGGTGAGAAGATGCACTTTCTATGATTAAATTGTTTTGGCAATCACTCTAATAATTCAATCACAGGAAGTGAAATATCCCACCAAAAAATCTGAAGGTGATCAAATTTATTAGAACTTTATACATTGTGTAGTTCACAAAATGGTTCAAAATCTTGTATATTATCGATTATTTCTTCGTTATTTCAATGAATTTAGAGGGTGATCAAATTTAGTAGAACAGCTGATTCAATTTTGTCCCCAAAATTGATGGTGATTGAATTTTGATAGGGAGATTGAATTATTAGAGGGATTATCAAAGGACATTTATTTCGAGTGAAAAACAAAAAACAAAACAAAAAACAGGTGAAAGTAATCTAATAGTTTATTGTTAGGTGACATAACCAGGGTAATTTGAGGGAAATTTGCATCCTGGCTGTTTTCCAGCAGAGTTTTAAGGTCTGCTCCAGTAAATATCTGTGGATGACAGACATCCACAGTAGAAACAGTAGCTGTTCCATGATCAGGGCGTGGCAGAAATCTGGCTGTTAATGTATGATATAGAAATATATCCAAGAGGCTTTCTAGAATCTAAACTTGAAAGGGGATAAAACACTTTGACAAAGCCCTTAGATATGGTAAGTGGGGAAGAGCATACATAGATCAGCAGAATCGCACAATCGTTGGCGTAACTCTAGTCCAAGAGAAAACCCCTCGAGTAGTTGGATGTCAATAAACGTAACCTAGATATGGCCCTGGCGATCGAGCTGTCCTTTGGTAGTGGTCTGCCAGTGGCAACGAACCCAGGGAAGATCGTGCAAAATCAATACTCGCATGTATATTACATAACGTTTGCACCCCGTCTATACTCTTGCCTTTCACGAAAAACTATATCCCTTGAGAGGCTCTCAACTGGGGTGTCCGCTCATTCTAATGTAGCTAGTTTTTATGTCTACTGATTACATGTGCTTACTACGGGACCATCTGTATATTACAGAGTGCATTAGATGGCGACTGGGTCAAACCATAGAGGGTTTAAATTTTTTATGTCTGCTCAAAAAGCGGACATATTTTGTGACAACAATTACCGTCCATCTGTTCATCCCATCATCTCCGGTCTTTCTCTCAGACAGTTTTCTATCCACAGTTCCAATTTTTGATGAGTGATGCCCTAGGGGAGACGATTGTCACATTCCAAAATTGAGGTCGAGGTCAAAGGTCATTGTGGCTTAAAAATCATGTATAAAAAAAAGGTCAAGGTCACTGTGACCCCAAATCAGGAAATCATTAAAAATCTTTTGAAAATTGTGTCAGTATTAGGGGGAGGTGATGTGTCACATAACAAAATTGAGGTCAAGGTCAAAGGTCACAGTCAAAGGTCAATTGGCCTAAAGCTAATTTTGGCTCTTGTTGTTTGTAATATTGTGTGACATTGTCGAAAAATGAGGTATCTACTCTTAGTATTATTATTCTTGATGGTTTATCAATGGTGACTGGTGGAACTGCCATTCATTGCCATATATATATATGCGAATTATAATAATTTAAATAAATTAAATTAAAATAGTATATCTTGTGAGCTGTATTAAAATGGACATTGGGTCAAATGATTGAAGGAGTATGTACGTGTTACATACTCTTCATGGGATACAATGTTACAGGATTGAAGGATAATAAAAACGGTATTTCAAAATTTTCATGAGAGTTTAGAACCCTCTCATAATTCAATCACCCTATTAAAATTCAATCACCCTAAATTGTGTGGACAAACTTAGTCATTATAATAAAAATGTGATCACCCTCTAATTGATGAATAATTACCTTCATGGTTTTGGACCACTTGTCAACTTCCTGTTCTATAAATTTGTTTCTACCTTGATTTTATGGTGGGAAATTTCACTTCCTGTGATAGAATTATCAGAGGATCTAATGTACATGTAGCTAGCTATCCTTCAGTACGATGATTAAATTACTGCATCAGATGGACATGAAGCTATGAGAACGAGGGCCCAAATTCTCCAACAATTTGTTTTATATCTGGCATCTTCCATCTGTTACAAGCACATTAGCATCAATATTATATATTTCAAAATATATCCCAAATGAGTGAGTCTCAACGGTACCCACATTAGAGAATTAGCCCCTCCACGGTACCCACGTTAGAGAATTAGCCCCTCCACGTCCAATCTCTCACATAATTGGATTGGAATAAGTGACTAATGTATTCTGATTGAAAATCGATTTATTAGATTGATTTTTCAGTCTACATTCATGATAGTCTGTTCTTTCTCAATCTAATAGATTGGAAATAATTCCAATCACATCAAAAATATTGACATTTCCGTCTGAGAAGATTTGAAATAGGGACAAGATCTAATCTTCTCAGCTTGAAATGTCAATCTTTTGGTGTGGTTGGAAATATTTTCAGTCTTTAAGATTGAAAGAGAACAAAAAAATCAATCTAATAGATTTCGATTTTCAATCTGAATACATTGGTCAATTATTCAAATTTAAGAGAGCCCCCTCAATTTTATATATAACCCTAATGCTCCCGATTCTCTGACCAGCATGTTCATACAGGTAGAGCTGCTGTAGCTTTTTAACTCGTAACCTAACCTAAACCTTCCCTGTATAAATTTTGTCGGAGATCTGATAGATAGTGGATTGCAGGCTTAAAACCTATGTGGTCATTAAGTATTCATTACACACTATCTCCACTCACAACGTTTCAGCTGTTGGATAAGTATCGCTGTCAGTAGACCATGGCATTGGATAAAAGAAGGGCGTAAAAATATGTAAGGTGCACTTTAGATGAAATTAATTAGGTCAAGTTGAATCTCCATAGAGCAACTGTTGTAAGTTTAGAAGGTCAAAGTTAGATCGATAATTTTAATCATTCTAAAACAGGATAAAATATTTTTTTTTATGATTATAGTGTTCCATATATAAACTTGATTATACAGCTGCACCTAATAATTGCTGCGCATCATCTGACCCATATACTATAGCATGTAATAATGAGAAATCTGCTGTCTGCTTGTCGGACACCCTGAATATGCAGTGACCATAATAGGTTCGAAGCGGCGGATGATTAGTTTCGACTTTTGTGCACTAATACAATATTTAACATGTTTTTGTCTGATGATTTTCCCTAAAGATATCCATCGTTCACTTATATGGATGAATAAATTTAATGTGTAACACATTCTGTACAATACACAGCAGCATTAGAAGATCATTGACAGTATAGGGGTCCAGAGGGGGGGTTCCTCAGCTGTCCTGGAATGTTTCAAAATTTGAAGTCATTCTAGGTGCATTTCTTCTCAGTTCAGAGCATTCATGTCCAAAGAAGTGGGTGTTTTTCACGGCCTTTATCCCCCCACACACATCCTGTATCATGTGGTTGCCGGTCCGTCTTTACCTATAATAATATTCAATCATTTTTGAATAAAATTACCATTGCTATTGTCAAGTGAGAACACAAAAAAGATTACTCCAGTATTCACAGAAATCTGTGAATTATTTTCAAACCGGGTACCATCACAATCCATATTATCACCGCCTCACTTTTAGATGAATCTGTGATTTACGAGTAGTTCAAATTCAGTTTTAACAGTGAGAATTTTCTTAAACTTTGACTGATCACCCTTCAGGATAAGATAAACAATAGAAAGAAGTAGCACATACTATTTGTGGACATACATTGCATCATTTATTTATCCATCGTGCATAATTGAATTTGTAGAGAAATGATCCTGTTTTCATAATGCTTGTGAAAATGTGAAATAAAAATTGGGGAGGGTCACCATACTTAAAAAAACAACATTAACAGTATAATCTGCTGCCTGCTTGTGAAATTCATGAATTATCTTGTCAAATCAAAAGTAGAATTGACCCCCCCCCAATTCAAACTTTTTTATTCAAACTTTTGAATCAAATTTTGGATTTTGGAAAATCTGCCCCCAGTATAGGGAAAGTGACATGAATTTCCACATGCAAATATTAGCAGTAATTTTAATGGAACAGTTATGAAAATTAGCAAAACGGTCTAATCATTGATGGCATTCCAACATTTTCAAAAATCATATGGGATTTCCAAAATTGTGTTTTTATATTTGGAACCCACATGTATAAAACTGAGAACCTTACTCAATATGTAGAAAATGTCACGGTTTTTAATCTATAGTATAATCCACCATAAAGTATAACTGTGGTACTTTTGCAAGTTTACGTCACATTCAAAATAATCTTCTAAATTATAGGATTTATTCCAGGCTTCTTGTTTTACGATTTTATTTTAACAATTTTAGCATTAGTAAATGTTATTGTAGTGCAGAGTGCCATTAGCATTGTCAGAATTTCTAAAGTTATTAATATTATGGAGCTGTTGATGTGATTATGGAGTGATTAACCAGTCACAATGCTTCATGTACATGTACATTGTCCTGCTGATACTGCTAGATGCTCAAAGTGTCTGACACCAAAGTGATTGGGAACTCTGTTAAATAATTAGATTGGAATTAGTGACCGATATCTTCCGATTGAGATCAATATATTTTAGATTGAAAATTCCAGTTTATTAGGATCTATTAGATTGAATTTTCAGTCGACATTAGATTCATTCTGTTAATTTCAATAATTTGAAAACAATTTTAATGGAACCAAATTATTGACATTTTAAACTGCGAAGATTAGATCTTGTCTATAATTCCAATCTTCTCAAATTAAAATGTCTGTGTCTGTGCAATTGAAATTATTTTTTTTCAGTCTATTAGATTGAAAGAACAAAATGAATGCATTGTAGACAGAAAATTCTATCTAATAGATACTAATAAACTGAAATTTCCAATCTTCTAAATTATAGATTGTCACTAATTCCAATCTATTTATTTAAGAGAGACTTGGTATTCTCTTCCATTGTAGGAAGCTGCTTTTGAATCCTCTGAGATGGAGTATATATAATATGGTACACTTTAAATTCTTTTTATACTCGGGTAATGTGTTCCATAGTATGTCCTTTCATTTTATGCATGGAGTCTATCTTAATTTTAATGAAGAGAAATGTTGATGTGTTGACTTTTTCCACAATTATCAACATCATTAAAAAAAAACATATTTAAAGCGTCTTACAGCTGTCAAAAAATATAGCTGTTAGAAAATTCTAATCTCATTAAAAAAAACAGTTGTAAGAGTAAAAACACAGTACTATTTTGTTAAGCAGAAGTATAATGCCATAATATTCAGAGGGAAATTGTCTTCAGATAAGGCTAGTGCTTATTCATTTCCATTTCATGTTATTATACTGGTGAAAATAATTGTGAAACAATTTAGTGGAAATTTTAAAAGTTAATTTTGAAATTTTAGAAGAAACTGAATGTATAGATCATGTACATTCATGTCAATGATCCAAGTTCTTCATTATTTTATTATTGCTTGAACAGAATAGAGAATGCTCATTGCTAATCATAACACCTGTGTCTGATCATCCTCGCTAAAACCAGGGCTATCTCTATCTGTATGATAGATATAACCCCTGGTCCGCTTGGGCAATGTATCGCGATCAACGACACACAGCGGCATCCTGCACATATTGACCAATCAGATCACCGCGACCATGGCGACCGTGACAACAGATCGAAAACACCATAGTAGATAGCTTGTGCGATACCCAGTGGCAAGAACATGCACCTTTTCAACAACCATGAACATTAATAAGTATAAGGAAACATAGTTTAAAACAAAATCTATTTGAAGAGAAAATAAACTCATTCATCTCCATTCATCTACCATCAAACATCCAACCAGCCAGGCAAATGTAGAAAACACCGAAGCTTTAAAGGCGGTCAGTGTATCCGACCTCACCTTCCCACTGAAGAACTTGAATTGGGTTGAAACGCACAGATTTCTATAAAATTTCACTGGTCTATCCATTAATATTTTATTGTTATGCGTGCTTGGATTAAATATTTTACTTTCGGTATCAGCGAATAGTTTAGCAGCGAAAGTAAAACCCAAACGTATTTTACCATCAGCGCAGTTTTTCTAGGTCACGTTACTGGAGTGTGGGCGGAACGCGGTTTGCTATGCAAGTTGGTCAAGGGTTCGCCTTTGGCTCACAAATAGAAACCGCGACGTGGTGAAGATGGTGTCTGATATGCTGACTGCAAAAGCACATGCAATGTAAAACCTATAATTCTACAAGGTTGGCTATGTACTGTACTGTTTTTTCCAGATGATAGTTTAATTTTCAACATAGTAGGATATAGAATAATTCAAAACTAATCAAATCATGGGATAATTTCTCTAAAATAATGCTAAAATTATAATCCCTATATATTTGCCATAATAGGAACTGTGAGCACTGTCATGTTCTGGCACATTGTAGGTACCATCGTGATATGAGTGAATCAATGTTGAAAACGATGTTAAATCCTACTCACTCACTAGTTCAGAGAAGTTCTTCAAGCCATAACAAATAAAATGTACATTCTCTGTGCAAGGGAAATTGACTTGGGAAACAGATTTTTACCTGTTGCAGTACATCTCCATATATTGATTCTGCTGGTGTCATTTTTTCTGTGATGAACTTCACTGTCAATCAATTGTCAGATCAACAGTTACTCTCTAAATGATCCTCAATAAGAAGGCATTGGAGAGGGGTACAGGCTATCATAATATGAATTCTACCCCAACTATAGAATTCCCTGGCTGATCCTCCCCATTCCCACTTTCCCAGGTAGTTTGATATCTATTAGGCAATACCTATTGACCTTCATCGCATCTATAATCTGCATAGGCTGAACAAGGAATCAACCAAACAGAATGGCTGTCTCATCCTCTCTTTTCAATCATGACCACTGGAGTTGAGAACCTTGTTCAACAACCTGTCTTTATTGTCCTGGACCATGAACTAACTGGGTATGAGGCTTTATTAGAGACGTTGGTTAGTTAATGTTAAAGAGGTAACTTCATTGTCCATTGTTGTCCTGTCTAACCCCATCCAAGAAAGCTTAAGGCGCTAACTTTATAATGGCCCGCTCGTTCACTGGCTGTCTCAAACCCTTGGCACAATGCAAACTGAACAGTTCAAACACCAATTGCATGGCAGCTAGAAGATGTACTGCAGCTTGGGATATCTACACACCAAGAACTCAAAACATTTGTTCTTTCATTTATGTTAGGTCTGTGAGTGGGACAGTATTATTCAAGCCTATCCACTCACTCTCTGAGTTCTTGGCAGTTTTAGGTCTAGAGATTGTACAGATCTGGCGGGGCCCATGACCCCATTTTAACTTTGACAGATGTCTGGAGGCTATGCACTTGGCTGCAGATGTCCCATTGTGGCAGTCCAGTGCTGGATCTCTCCTCTCCCTACCCTGTCTGAGACTGGCCTACTATTGGTCAGCCAAGCAGACAGCTGTGTCCATGTGTCCTGATCTGACCAGTTGGTGGGCGGAGCCTCTCGGGTAATTGTCCCGGCTGCTCCTGTGCTTGGCCTATCAGCAGCTGGCCCTCGTCTGGGCCAACCCCTTCTGAACAGAGAAGACAGCACTCTGTGTTGACCTATCTTGACCTATTATTTAACCTATGGGAGGGAGGGCTGGGCCTGTATGGCATGCTGGCTAATGTTGGCGGGCCTGCTCAACTCGGCACATGTGAGTTCAACCTGTCTACCCTACAGGCTAAAGAGCCAGCAGTTAGACTTCTACTCTGTGTAGCCCAAGTCAGACATGTAAATTATATATGTACATACATATATCTATCTATCTATTTATATACAGCGAGTGTACTTCTTTCAGCTGACACTGATAGTCTGTGTATATAGACCTTGCCCAGACAAAGTGATGGTATTTCACCTATTACATGTACCTACATGTATAGTGGCAATGGTAGCCAGTTCACCACTATATGCCGATGCATACAGTTGATCAGCTTTCCCATCACTAATTCATTAGCCTGAGTTTGAAGAGAAGACAAAAAAAAAAAAAAAACTTTTGTGGCCTAAATGTGTCGGAAGGAGTATTTGATCTGTACACTTCATCATTTGATCATTATAAGTGGACAGTTGAAATAGGTCATTCATTATCGTGTCATCGTTTATTCTGATGTCATCATCATCCGACGAGGAACATGGTCAGGTGGTACTGTTCTGATGCCATGATGCAACAGCTTCAGGCAGGTAAGTCATCCATTCTTCCCAGCTCACCTTTATTCAGAGCCTGCTGCTGATGTAGCCTGCAGCATCCTATCATATTGTTTGCAGACATAGGTAACTTTTCACTAAGCGGCCGGTTTCTGTGGTGGAGGGGGGGAGTTAATGAGAGGAGGGTATACATGCAGCGTGTGGAAATAAGAATTTCCTGATTAAATAAAAATATACTCAAAATATCAGCATCCTCGAATTCATCATCCTTTCATTTCGTTTCACCATAATATTGCATTATAATACAGTGGCAATCTGCATCAAGAGTGAGATTCAGTTACAATTGTTTCATGTTTCATTTTTCTTTTATTAATATTTTGGGGGAACTCTGGGAAGAACAGATTAACAGACTGAGTCATCCTCTTGAATGAAGATATATGAACAATTAAGTGTGTGAATCGGTCTTCATTTATGAGCTTAAAATTAGATTTTAAACTTAAAGGTCATCCCAAACCATCTGAGGTCAAAAATATTAAAAAATAGTCCTTTCGATTCTGAAAATAATGATATTTTTTTTATAATTTTGTGCCGTCTGGTTGGCGAGATATTGCCGTTTGAAAGGTGAAAACCGCTCTCCTGTCAATTCCAGCTGTGACGTCGCGGAGGGACAGCCGTCTTGTATTCTCTATGTTAAAGCCGTATACCACAGTCATAAGTAGCTGCTGATTTCTGGAGATTTTCGTAGTATCGGGGCATCATTTGTTAAATATGCTGCGACGTTGTGTAGTGGGAGATTGCAGTTTTTCTACAGATGACGGTGTTAGTATTCATTTGTGGCCTAAAGACGAGAAAATCGCTCCAAATTGGACGAAATTTGTACGCAACACGAGGGTGTGGAAAGAGGGCCCGAGCCAGTACTCGTATAATTTGCTCGGCACATTTTGATAGAAAAACATTATTCGAGGACCTCTAGAGCGTAGCAGTTGAATTCGGGTACAAACCAAAACTAAAGAGAACAGCTATTCCAACTATCAAATCTAAGAACAATCAGAATGTGACGGCAAAGAAATCGGACAAGGAGAATCTACCACGGACATCGGCTGAACGAACCTTGCCTGCAAGCGAGGCCTCGGGCAGGCAGACGGCTGTACATGCCCTGCTCGCTCTCGCGTCCCCGAATGCCCAGAATGCTATCCATGATGTGGTATTTGTTGCTTGGGCACCTACAAGTTAGACTGGATGAGTCTCTATTTCATATACACTATTTAATAATAATAAAATGATCTTTGTTAAATATATATACGTTTGATAAGTAGATAAATAAAATAAAAAATAAAAATAAAATAAAAATTTAAATGAAAAAATTATTTCAAGTTTTTCTTAATAGGCAGAGTTACTTCCTTTTGTTTTCCCTTTAAAATACATTATGAAACAGGGGCTGGGTCCAGTCTACCTACAAGTGTGAGAGTCCATGTAGATCAGACAACGACAAAGTTGTACAGTGATCGGGCACACCAATTGGAGTGAATGGCTGTAGATATAGAAATGATAATAATACTTTCATAATCCTTTGACATTTGAGATTGTGGGAATATCATTCGATTTCAATTTAATTGAAGTAATTTGTCAAAAATTGAGCAAATGTGAATGCCGATCCATCACGTCGTTTCGACACCCACTCATCACGGCTTACTTTTCGCCATGAATGTCCAAACTTTTTTATCAAACTATATAATTCTGAAATTGGTATTTCATGGGGATTATGGGAAAACAAACAGAATTCAAATCGGACGTATATCAGTAGAGTTATCAACAGTTTACTGTCCATTCTGTCGAATCCCAGAGTTTATCCCTTCGAAAAGGCCAGTAACAACAACAACAACAATACAAACGTGCTCGTTCTTTACATCACAGAATCGTTCTACATTCAATACAGTTTGAAATATATGGACATTTGGTCTTATAATTGACGATAATAAAGTTTCCAGTCAAGTTGCAAACCAATCTGTATTCAACAAACGACCTCTCCGAATCCTGTCGTTGTCGAGTTTCACGTTGTCAGAATGGTTGTCACTGTCAGAGTCGGAGCCGTACGGCTCAAATTGATAGGGCTGAATTCCGTTGTTGGTCTTCAAACAACTGTTATTTTGCCCGTCATCATCCTCCTCTATGTCTATTTCATCTTCTTGGCGAAAAATATTTCCATCTAAGGAGATGATATCGCTCGAATCGACATCTGAATCGGAGCTCTGACTGCACTCCCTTTCCATGTTATCCGCTATTTTTCTCAGGCAATTGCCCTGCGTGACGTCATCAACCCAGCTGTGAAAGTGTGAAAAAGCCCACTTTGCTCCCATATTACGTGTGTTTCTGATAGGATTAGAATTTTTTCAATATTTTTTTCATACAAATTGAAGTATGAACTATGATTTTTAAGGATTTTTAGAAGAAAAAAAAATTCCGTTTGGGTTGACCTTTAAGTCTGAAAATACATGTATTTTTCAATTTACATTAATCAAATCATGGCAAAAAGCTGAAAAATCTTAATCCTTGCTATATTGTGTCAATATAGTAAGATGTCAAAAGTTCAAATTCTGATTAAAATTACAAATTGACAAGAAATGTTTGAATATTGTTCAATAAAATCAATGTTGAAAAAAAAAGTTTATTGTCAACTCAAATTCAATTCATTTCAATTACAATTCAATTAAATTATTCACCAGTTCAAAGTCATACAAATTATTGACAGTATATTTCGAATACGATTATATCAGTAGTAATACGTTGATAAAAATTATGTTGTGTCTGGCGGGAATAAAACCCCAGAGGGTTTGTTCTAAGTAGACGTCTTTCCAAATCATTCTCCTTCAGTAACTCGATATCTTTCTGAAAGATATGGTGATGTATCTGCACCCAGATTAAACTTTGTCTTAAAATCATTCATTTTTAGCTCCTTCAATTGTGTGTCAAACATTTGTTTCACTGACATTATTTGGTGTGTCAGCAACAAACAAGTCCATTGTCATCTAAAAGAATAGCCAGTAGAGATAATTATCCCTGAACAAATAATTTTCTTCCCCCAACACATTGTTTCTTTCTATCCAAGAATGCACACTGGATTCAGCGTCTTATGGAGTAGTTTTTAAGTCATTTCTTTTGAGAAAATGTTCCCGACGTGGTGTTTGTGTTTTCTTCTCTGAAAAATACCAAATATTTTTTTTATTAAGAGTTAACCCAGATTTGCAGAAATTCATGATCAAACATTGTTAGAAGATTAAGTGAGGAAATATCAGGTTTATGGAAGGAACGTGTTTTATAAATTGTGGAACTGTCTTTCCAAATAGTGACAGTGGCATGCTAAACCCCCTATCTGCGCAGTGAGGGAAAGAGTGTTTTACCCCTTTGCAATGCCTATGGGAGGGGGTTCTCCATCTTTATGGGATAGTGTTCTCCATCCATGAGAGGGGGATCTCCATCTACATGGGGGGGGGGGAGAGGGAGTGTTCTCTATCCATTGGAGGGGGTTCTCCGTCTATATGGGAGAGATTTCTCTATCCATGGGAGGAGGTTCTCCATCTATATGAGAGAGGGTTCTCTATCCATGGGAGGAGGTTCTCCATCTATATGGGGGAGGGTTCTCTATCCACGGGAGGGGGTTCTCTTTCTATATGGGAGAGGGTTCTCTATCCATGGGAGGGGGTTCTCCGTCTATATGCGGGAGGGTTCTCTTTCCATGGGAGGAGGTTCTCCATCTGTAAGGGGGAGTAGTCTCCATCCATGGGAGGGGGTCTCCATCTATATGTGAGAGGGTTCTCTATCCATGGGAGGGGGTCTCCATCTATATGGGGGAGCAGTCTCCATCCATGGGAGGGGTTCTCCGTCTATATGGGAGAGGGTTCTCTATCCATGGGAGGGGGTCTCCATCTATATGGGGGAGGGTTCTCTATCCATGGGAGGAGTTTCTCCATCTATATGGGGGAGGGCTCTCTATCCATGAGAGGGGGTTCTCTTTCTATATGGGAGAGGGTTCTCTATCCATGGGAGGGGGTTCTCTTTCTAAATGGGAGAGGGTTCTCTATCCATGGGAGGGAGTCTCCATCTATATGGGGGAGGGTTCTCTATCCATGGGAGGAGGTTCTCCATCTATATGGGGGAGGGTTCTCTATCCATGGGATTCTCCATCCATGGGAGGGGTCTCCATCTATATGGGAGATGGTTCTCTATCCATGGGAGGGGGTCTCCATCTATATGGGGGCGCAGTCTCCATCCATGGGAGGGGTTCTCCGTCTATCATGTCTATATGGGAGAGGGTTCTATCCATGGGAGGGTCTCCATCTATATGGGGGAGGGTTCTCTATCCATGGGAGGAGGTTCTCCATCTATATGGGGGAGGGTTCTATATCCATGAGAGGGGGTTCTCTTTCTATATGGGAGAGGGTTCTCTATCCATGGGAGGGGGTTATCTTTCTATATGGGAGAGGGTTCTCTATCCATGGGAGGGGGTTCTCTTTCTATATGGGAGAGGGTTCTCTATCCATGGGAGGGGGTTCTCTTTCTATATGGGAGAGGGTTCTCTATCCATGGGAGGGAGTCTCCATCTATATGGGAGAGGGTTCTCTATCCATGGGAGGGGGTTCTCTTTCTATATGGGAGAGGGTTCTCTATCCATGAGAGGGGGTTCTCTGTCTATATGCGGGAGGGTTCTCTTTCCATGGGAGGGAAGTCTCCATCTTGTAGAATTTAACTTGCATTTCTATGACCATGCACATTCTCATTTCTACTCACCCGTGGCTTATTGAATATTCTGCTCAAACCTCAATTCTTTTATCTCAATAGACATTTAGTCATCCAGGACAAAGACTGTTGTAGATGGGGTGATGGAGTTAAGACAATTGAGCATTAACCATTGCTGAGTGTCAAAATGGAGTGGAGAGTGACGACAGTGGTTAATTACATACATTTACGGTGTTAGATGGCATTTCTTATTTCTCATACAATGCTCTCAATATCTTAGTTTTCATACCGGGGATCATATTCTGTTTTCTTGTCCTGGCGAATCAGATTTCCTACATGTATAATTCCATAAAAAAGATATCTATAAAAATTGTTTATTTCCTTACACGATTATGCGGTCTGAGAATCTCCTTGCCAGCTGTGTAATTCATATCCAATAAGTTTGCAGGGACATAAAAATTCCAGACTCAAATATGGCATTCCTTTCTCACCGTGGAAACCTTTTTGTTTAAGCATGGAATTTATTTTAAAATAATTTTTTGCTGATTATGTAATACTTGTCAATTATATGTACATTGCCAGAAATCCTGATCGCCTTGGTTCATCAGAATATTGAGTCACAAACATGTATATGTAACAATACAGAACCAAAATCGTATCAATAACATTCGTAATACATGTAGAACCAAGTACATGTACCTGAAGAACCAAGATTTCCGAGTCTTGGAAAATAGAATTTCCCCTTCTGGCTGTGAGCAATTGATCAAACTTGAAATTTATTTCCATTATAATTTTGGACAATGCCCATACTTCCAGTATCATCTTGGAAACTGTCCATACTTTCAGTATTCCTTTGGACAATATGCCCTTTGTTCCAGTATGACTTTGGACAATACCCATGCTCCCAGTATTATCTTGGACAATGCCCATACTTCCAGTATGACTTTGGACAATGCCCATTATATTGCGATATTCTCATTTAACTTGATCGCTTCAATCACAATGATTGGCTGAATTGACCATGTCCATTTCTTTTGTTTCATTACTGTGTCTTAAGTGATTCTTTTGATCAAAGCTCCTGAACCCTTCAAGATTTTTACAGTAGATTACACCTCTCAGAATTTCTTTGTTAGATTCCCCATCCTCTTCGCTATCTTATACTTGTGAACCCACTTACTTTGTTCGCAAAAATAATGAGACAACTACTGCCCTAAGTATTCCGCCCATTTAGATGTACTCCTGACCATGGTCGTCTTAAGTTTCAAGCAGAGAAAAATAATAAGGGTATAATTGAGAATGCTTGAACAGTTTGTTTCATATAGCTCACCTCTGGCTCAAAGATCTGGACTCAAGTTCAAGGTTCAGAGGTCAACCGATTCCAATTTCCCAGCCTATTAGCCAGTCGCAATTCCAATAATGAACTGTATTTTTGTTCTGTGTATTTTAAAGAAGTCACTGTTGGAATAATTGTATATATCATCAACACCTTGCAACATGAGACCAAGGCCTTCATTTTAACAGAAAACAATTCACCTGGTAATTCAGTTCCAGAGAGAGAAAGAATGTGAGACAGAGAGTGAGACTGAGAGACGGCCACAGAGGTTTATAATTTGTGAAGTTTTCTATCGTGATCATTACAGATGGCAGTTGCATTCATACATAATTGGTTATGTACAGTCATTAACAGGATTTATTTTTGTCAAGTCACTTTCCTGAAGAAGTTTGTCCAAGAGAGTGCCAACACGTGGGAGTTGAAGACTCAAGCCTGTCTTATTTTATTCCCAGCGGCACTCTACCTGCTTCATTTCCTGTTTTCTTTTCTGGAAAATTGGTTGTCATGGAAACGGGTAGATAACATTAAAATCCTCACTGTGTGATGTAATACAGAGTTAAGGTCAGGATTGGATGCATGGGCTAACTCCCCGTAATTTGACATGGTTTGTTTCCTTTTAATATATTTCTGTAATCCCCTGTGGGGTCAATTACAGTATGAACATCTGAATGCTGTTTTTTATTTGATATATGAGAAGTTAGAGGTATATTTCAATATACAATTTCAATATTTTTGCTCAAAGCCTTTCTGAAGATTATGACAGCTGGTGTAAATTTCAAGTTTGAACTTTTGTACAGAAATACTTGAAAACAGAACAGGTATATAAATATATCTACATGTAGGATGGATGAAAAACAGGTGATTAATCTGTCATAGTCATCCGTCAGTCAGTCCGTCCGTAAACAATTCTTGTTATCGCGATTTCTCAGGAACTACTTTATGGATCTTTCTCAAATTTGGTACACAGGTTCCCCTTGGGGTCTAGTTGTGCAAGATACCTTTTTTGGTCCGATTCGAAAATGCAATATGGCCACCAGGCAGCCATCTTGGATTTCCCCATGAAACCTTGTTATCGCGATTTCTCAGGAACTACTTCATGGATCTTTCTCAAATTTGGTACACAGGTTCCCCTTGGGGTCTAGTTGTGCAAGGTACCTTTTCTGGTCCTATTCGAAAATCCAATATGGCCACCAGGCAGCCATCTTGGATTTCCCCATGAAACCTTATCGCGATTTCTCAGGAACTACTGCATGAATCTTTCTCAAATTTGGGACACAGGTTCCCCTTGGGGTCTAGTTGTGCAAGATACCCTTTTTGGTCCGATTTGAAAATCCAATATGGCCACCAGGCAGCCATCTTGGATTTCTCTATGAAACCTTGTTATCGTGATTTCTCAGGAACTGCTGCATGGATCTTTCTCAAATTTGGTACACAGGTTCCCTTTCGGATCTAGTTGTGCAAGATACCTTTTCTGGTCCGATTCGAAAATCCAATATGGCCACCAGGTAGCCATCTTGGATTTCCCCATGAAACTTTATCGTCATTTCTCAGGAAGTACTGCATGGATCTCTCTCAAATTTGGTACACAGGTTCCCCTTAGGGTCTAGTTGTGCAAGATACCTTTTTTGGTCCGATTCGAAATCCAATATGGCCACCAGGCAGTCATCTTGGATTTCCCCATGAAACCATGTTATCGCGATTTCTCAGGAAGTTCTGCATGGATCTTTCTCAAATTTGGTACACAGGTTTCCCCATGAAGGCAGCCTTGGGGTTCCCCTTGGGGTCTAGTTGTGCAAGATACCCTTTTTGGTCCGATTTGAAAATCCAATATGGCCACCAGGCAGCCATCTTGGATTTCCCCATGAAACCCTGTTATCGCGATTTCTCAGGAACTACTGCATGGGTCTTTCTCAAATTTGGTACACAGGTTCCCCTTGGGGTCTAGTTGTGCAAGATACCTTTTCTGGTCCGATTCGAAAATCCAATATGGCCACCAGGCAGCCATCTTGGATTTCCCCATGAAACTTTATCGTCATTTCTCAGGAAGTACTGCATGGATCTTTCTCAAATTTCGTACACAGGTTCCCCTTGGGGTCTAGTTGTGCAAGATACCTTTTTGGTCCGATTCGAAAATCCAATATGGCCACCAGGCAGCCATCTTGGATTTCCCCATGAAACCTTGTTATCGCGATTTCTCAGGAACTACTGCATGGCTCTTTCTCAAATTTGGTACACAGGTTCCCCTTGGGGTCTAGTTGTGCAAGATACCTTTTCTGGTCCGATTCGAAAATCCAATATGGCCACCAGGCAGCCATCTTGGATTTCCCCATGAAACCTTGTTATCGCGGTTTCTCAGGAACTACTCCATGGATCTTTCTCAAGTTTGGTACACAGGTTCCCCTTGGGGTCTAGTTGTGCAAGATACCTTTTTAGGTCCGATTCGAAAATCCAATATGGCCACCAGGCAACCATCTTGGATTTCTCCATGAAACCTTGTTATCGTGATTTCTCAGGAACTACTGCATGGATCTTTCTCAAATTTGGTACACAGGTTCCCTTTCGGGTCTAGTTGTGCAAGATACCTTTTCTGGTCCTATTCGAAAATCCAATATGGCCACCAGGCAGCCATCTTGGATTTCCCCATGTAACCCTGTTATCGCGATTTCTCAGGAACTACTGCATGGGTCTTTCTCAAATTTGGTACACAGGTTCCCCTTGGGGTCTAGTTGTGCAAGATACCTTTTCTGGTCCGATTCGAAAATCCAATATGGGCACCAGGCAGCCATCTTGGATTTCCCCATGAAACTTTGTCATTTCTCAGGAAGTACTGCATGGATCTTTTTCAAATTTGGTACACAGGTTCCCCTTAGGGTCTAAGTTGTGCAAGATACCTTTTTCGGTCCGAATCGAAAATCCAATATGACCACAAGGCAGCCATCTTGGATGGACTGCAAGTCCATGCAGTGGCAAGTGAACTGCTCCACCCTTTCGTCTGCCGGCGGGTCGGCTACATGAAGGGACGTCACTCTTGTGACTCAAGGGCACAACTCGACAACTGTAGACTACTGCATGTTTCGATCCAAAGGAGATAATCAGGATTCAGGCACTTTCGAAGTTTCAACATTACTGCGCGGACCGGATCCCTTCAGTATTAAGTATTGTACCATCTTACTATTTTCGAGCATGGTATCTTTAAAGAGATATCTCAAACTAGCCCAGTAAACAGAACAGAATTAGCATTCGTTCCTAATTATAAAATCTTAAGTATGTTTCATAGCTCATGCCAAAGTGTCAAAGAGATTGGTCCTCGCTCCCAGTACCCAATGATGACACGTGCAAAAAAATAAATAAAAAAATACTACAAAACAAAGGCGAAGGATCTTCCGTACATTCACTTTCAGACTAACTTTGCTCAATTCTCTTGTATTATATAACAACCGACATAAGTACAGTTTCTAGAAATCTTGAAACTCATGAAACTTAGATTATATCTTGGTGTTTTTCAGTCTCCCTTTTCCGATCTTTTTCGCTCAGATTCAAAATTCTGTAAACCAAATTACAAGTCATATCGTTTGTTCTTAGTAACAATGGACAAAAATATCCTCTAGTCATTAGCTTACAATTATTGGACAATGGTGGGCGCCAAGATCCTTCAGGATCTCTCATTTATATTGAAGAGCATTTGTCAGCTCTGTTCTGCAGGATGTTCTAGGAAAGTATTGTGAAATTTTAAGATGGAGACAGGCTGACATTTATACTACATGTATGGATGACCATCGATGTGGAGTAACCTACATGTATTCTCAGATTAACACAGAAATGATGGAGAAATGGACAAAATTAACTTGAGAATTGAATTTTTAAATAAAAATGAATGTAGACATTTTTCTAAAAATTTCACATGACCTGTAAATCACTGTTTCATCTAAATAAAAATTTAATGTTGTTCCTATTAAATTAAGCATAGTCTTCCAACATTCCAAAGTTGATAGTTTTCATACAAAATTGAATTCTTCCCTAATTGAAATGTATAAAGATCTGTTCCCCAGATATCAGTCTTCACCTTGGAAAATTGCATATGTCACCCACCTGCCCACACAATATTATGCAGTATTATTGAACTGTTTTGCCCCAAGGTATATAATTCCTGGTGTCCATTGCATGCATGGAGTTAGAATGTAGACACATGGATCAAATGTGACATTTACCAGCATGCATGAGACTGGCGAATCAAGTCTCTTTGACAACAAAAACCTGATCGATGTAAAGAAAGGGTTCTGCAAAATTATTAGAGAAGTAAAGAAACCATCTGTCTGTTACCCGAGTTCAAGAAGAATTGGCGTGATTCAGAACGTGTGGTGTAATTTTCTGTAATATCTGCTATACAGTGACCTATCAATGATATCGAGTGAACCAAGAGTAAGCTTAATGGCTGTAATAATTCACCTGCTTCCAGGAAGTGCAATTTTTCCACCCAGAAATAATGAAGATAATCTCTTTTATAGTGTATTCTCTTCTAAAGAGTACCAAAATCTGTCATTTTTCACCTGTCATAGCAAATATGATGTAGTAAGATTTCAAATGATGATGAGCTTGATGAGAAAAACAAAATGAATCAGCTACATGTATAACCATTACATACTTCACACCCTGCATACCAAACGGCTGTTCCAACTTCCGCCGGAGGGTGAACTTCCGCCGGAGGGAAATTACAAATTTGAGAAGCTAAGTAAGTTCAGATTTGTCATTTTTTGGTAGTTTTCACGTATTTACTACTCGAAAATTTAATGAGAAAATGTTCTCAAGGGAACGTGTTAGCAATTCGTGTGAAATTTTCAACTCGTCATTGTATTATTTTTTAATTACAATTCATTTTATCTGACATTAAGAGCTATATTGCAACATAACAGTGATTAGATGTTTAAAAAATCATCTATTTGTGTATCATCCGCCAAATAAGTTATGGATATATGAAGAATAGTTCCTTAACAGCAGGCTGATAGCTTGTAGTTTCAAATAGTTCAATCTACTTCGGTTAATGTTAGTTTTTCCAGCTCATGCATGTTCGTATATGGTACAAATACCGCCGGAGGATCTCACTCCGCCATATGTTGTATCAGCACTTCCACACAGGTCATATTCATGCGTCTTAAAAGCATCAAAATTCTTCCTTTTCACATATAAATATCATCTTGCCATCAAAAGGCAACCTCGTTTTACATAACGATCGTAGGTATATTCTTGATTGATTAGATAAAATGCATATTTGATGTAGTTTTTCTAAGAAAGGTTTCTATATTCGGCTTCTAATGGATGTAATTGTCTACTTAGAATTATCCCGTTCTCAAAAGCACATCAGCTAGTTAAATAAACGTACCATCTAACGACTGAGACAATGTGATATTGTTGAAAGGGTATGGTTTGACATATCAACGTTAAAAACAACAAGTTATCCTACCATTTTTCACGCTCTTCCCTCCGGCGGAAGTTCACCCTCCGGCGGAAGTTGGAGCAGCCGTTTGGTATGCAGGGTGTGTACTTGTCATTATCTGACCACCACTGACTCATCAAGCTAGTAAAAAATTAGAGCAAATGTGAATAATAAGAGATGAAGTGAAATAAAACTGGCGTCTAACGTCAAATCTGTCACGGTAGATGACATTAGAGAAATTCAAACACTGTTTTGCAGTCCAAGAATCATACATAGGGTCTTAGAAATAGTAGGGATAAGAGTATACCCATTGCAAACAAGCTGGTACACAAAAAATATCAAAATCTTGTGAGGAGTACTTTTGAGCACCAGGAAAAATGTTAAGAAAAAAAAAATTGGAGGGTCGCTCATATTGTTTGCATGCAGTGATAGAGAATTTACCATGTCTGTTTGTATTGATTACTGGAGACCTGTTCTTGGCATGTCAACAAAATGTCAAATATAACTTGTCCATGTTCGCCCATCATAACCCATGGCTCACACTGCCATTCTAGCTGACTGATTGAAATTGTAGTTTAACGGTCACTTCCCATCATCTCAATGTTTTCAGGGGTTATTCTTGACAAAAAAATTTCATCTACTCAATTTCTGAATTCAATAAAACTCAATTTTTTTGGCGCGCTAAATAATGCCTAAAACTCAATTTTTCCCGATTTCCATCGAATGAAGTATGAAAACTCAATTTTTCCCAATTTTCATCGAATGAAGTGCGAAAACTCAATTTTTAGTGCCTTTTCATCTTAGAAATAGGAAGAGGTTTCAGAGGTATATTTCTTCCAGTGTAAATCTAAATGATGAAAAATTCTTCTGTGCTTGAAAACAGCTGATGCATACACAGGTTTGCAGTATGCATCTCAAATGTCAGTTGTATGGGCAGCATTTTGGTTGGCTTTCAGAAAAATGAAAATAAAATGCGCCCTCCATCACGTTTTTTACCCCTCGGCCAAAATTTGGCCGAAGGGTATTGTCGTCGTCATGTACGTCTGTCCGTCTGGCCGTCCGTCCGTCTGTCCGTCTGTCAGTCACACCTTTCTCGTTACCAAGATATCTTCAGAACGACTTACCCTAGGCACACCAAACTTGCAGTGCGCATCCGTATGCTTGTGACTCAGAACCCTATTGAATCTGGACCTGATTGGTTAGAAACTTTGGCGGCCATCTTTAATTTATGCGAAACCATCACAGGTTTCTTGTTACCAAGATATCTTTAGAACGACTTACCCTAGGCACCCCAAACTTGCACTGCACTTCCATATGCTCATGACCCAGAACCCTATTGAATCTGGACCTGATTGGTTGGAAACTTTGGCGGCCATATTTAATTTATGCGAAATCATTAATCTTGTGTATCTTAGGTACCATTTCTGTGTTCAGTGTGAAACTTGGTATAGATCATCGATGCATCAAGAAACTTCAAAGGAATGACCAAACCAGTTTCCCTGATTTGGTGAAAACCTTGGCAGCCATCTTTAATTTATGCAAAATCTTCAATGATATATATCTCTGATACCATTCAAGTGTTCTATACGAAACTTGGTATACAGCATCGACGTATCAAGAGATCTGCAATGTATAGCCACATCAGTTCCTCTGAGTGGCGGGAAGGATGGGCGGCCATCATTAATTTATGCAAAATCATTAATGATCTCTATCTCTGATACTGTTCGAGTGCTCGATGTAAAATTTGGTATATATCATCGAAGCATCAATAGACTTACGATAAATGGCGTTTCTGATTGGGCGGAACCTTGGCGGCCATCTTTAATTTATGCAAAATCTTCAATGATATATATCTTTGATACCATTTCAGTGTTCTATATGAAACTTGGTATCCAGCATCGATGTATCAAGAGACTTGCAATGAATAACCACATCGGTTCCTCTGAGTGGCGGGAAGGATGGGCGGCCATCTTTAATTTATGCGAAATCATTAATGATCTATATCTCTGATACGGTTCAAGTGCTCAATGTAAAATTTGGTATACATCATCGATGTATCAATAGACAGTTCTGGTTTTTCTGCTTGGGCGGAAACCTTGGTGGCCATCTTTAATTTATGCAAAATCTTTAATGATGTTTATCTTTGATACCATTTCAGTGTTCTATATGAAACTTGGTATACAGAATCTATGTATCAAGAGACTTGCAATGAATAACCACATCAGTTTCTCTGAGTGGTGGGAAGGATGGGCAGCCATCTTTAATTTATGCGAAATCATTAGGGATCTCTATCTCAGATAATTTTCAAATGTTCGATGTAAAATTTGGTATACATCGTCGATGCATCAACAGACTTATGTAATGAATACCGGTTTCTCTGATTGGACGGAAACGTTTGAGGCCATTTCTAATGGCAAAATTTTTCATAATCTGTATATTTGTTACTTGACTGCTTGGTGTTCCTGAAGTCTTGTTTTAAATTGAATACATTATGAATGGCTGGCGCCCAGAGCCGAGGGGTTTTCAGATGCACAGCTTCGTATTTTCACCTCCTCTACAACATTGTGTTGTTGTTGTTGCGCAGCAATACCGAGCCGACGTGTTGTGAAAATCAAAGTTCTTGTCTCGCATTTTCGATTACATAATCTATTACAAAATCTATTCATGGAGACACTTTACATTTCTTGACATTTGGCAGCTCTACATATATCATCCCGCCTACTTTCACTTTCAGCGACGTGCAAATGCCTGCGTCCGACTCTCCTGGAGTTTATTATTGATCATCGACGAGGAGTCAACTGTATGAATGTCTCCATGCATAGATCTTTACTCAGTTCTTTATTTTTCTAAGTTCAGTTTTTCAGTATTTTAAATCCCAATCCTTGACATTTCACCTGTACATTCACATCAACTCTGGAACGATATGTTCGCAACTGCAGCACCTCCATCAGTCTCAGACGAGTTCTTCTGTCTGTGGTATTCATGGCGGGAACTGTCGTCGATAAGGTAAACACCACATGACCACACCACATCCTGGTACCCGGAGTCGGAAATCGCCAACCCCAGTTTCCCCTCATAAAGAAATACAGGCGCGGGTTCCCCACATACACCGCATGCAAAGTGGAACAAAACGTATGCTGTGCGTATAACAACAACAACGCACACATCGCTCTTCCGCCACGTGAGTGCAGTCTTTTCTTTCTTCTCGCGAGCTGTATTATCTTTGCATTTCGTTACAGAAACTCAATTTTATTGAAGGAAACTCAATTTCCAAAAAAACGTCAAAACTCAATTCTTATTTGTTTTTCATCGGGGTTACCCCGATGAAAAACTGTCAAGAAAAACCCCTGGTTTTATTTAAATTTCATGGTACATTTCTTAGTTCATTCAAGATCTTTACAAGCGCTATATTTTAGAATAAATAAATAACGAACTAAGAGGGAGAAGAAAAGAAGAATCAACTATGTACAAGTTCGTCGGTCTGTTTTTAACTGACTGTTCTAACTGACAATGAATGCAGTTTTAGAGAAACAACAACTGGTGCATCATGGGATATCTCAGTTTCAAAGCAATTAATTGGTCAATTCAAATTTTCAAAATGAAATACAGGATTTTCATTGGCCTGTGGAGAAAATTGGAAGAAAATCAACCCTATCATGCATGTACATGTAGTTTCTGTTGAGATTCATTCCAGGAATATTCCAATAATTCAATCACTTTATTGACATTTGATCATCTCCCAAGTTTGGAAATAAATTTTCCAAATTTAGGGTCAAATTCAGACCAGCCTATGCAATAAATTTTGCTCACATGCCAAATTCTGCCATTAAGATACATGTAGATATTCCAATTTTTGTATAACTCAAAAAGATATTTTAAATATGATCCAAATTCTGACCAATTATACCAAATAATTTTATGAGAAATCAATTAATTATTGTCCTCAAAAGCTTTGATTAACTTTCTATTCCAATTATTATGTTCACCCAATTATTTCTGATTAGAAAAGGAAAGTTATTATGATTCAGTTGTTAAACATTGCCCATATATGGTAAGAGTTTCTGTTGTTGGAGTACAATGTAACAGTAAGTACATGTAAGTACCAAATATAATTGTGACTAATTTTGCAGTTTCTGCAGATATTTGATTGAATGCTGTCATATTATTTTAAAATATAGCTTAACATTTGTCAGATTATATGATGTCTTGGTAATGAAATTTAGAAGAGATTTGTGTATTGTAGCAAAGTCTTTCAACCCTGCACCTTATTTTGTAGAACTATTATATCAACTTCTGAGTGTATAAAACTATCATCATTAAACATGCTGTCACTTTTGACACCATTGAGAAGTTGGACTTTTTTTAACACACATCTGCTGAAATGTGAAGACAATATGCGCGCGTATGATCACAGTACTTCATTGGGAGGAAGCCCAAACTGCCAGATTACACTGACAAATATCCCGACATTCTGCCGAGAAGCTCCGTCAGGCTATGTAATGTGGGAAATGTTACCATCCTACCTGTAAGGTTTCCTTCTGTCAGACATTCTGCTGAGCAAATGGACTTTTTTCTTACAAAAAGTTATCTCTGTGTTTTTTTATCCAAAGTCTTCCATGCTTCTAGCAAGTCTGAGATTTTGTGTTTTATGTTATTGTTTTTCTTTTACAGTTTATATATGTATATTTTCCAGAAGCGTCTTCCATGCCCTGTTGGTAAGCTACATGGAACAGTGTCTATTTTACATCAGTTTAACTCTTCATTGAATTTGTGGAATTAAATTGCCAGTTAATGAGCAATTCACCTTTTAGGCCACTGTTAATTAATTGTTTGTTTCTCGTAACCTTACCAGTAAAATACACATGCTGAGTGTGATAATTATTAATTACAGTGTATTAACTTGCAAAACCAATTGCATACAAATATGAAGAAAATGAGAAAGTTTTACTCATGAAAATGTAAATCCCTCATGGATTTTAATTATTTGCCCTCAAAATATAGATGAGGGCTGGTTACCAGAAACGAAGCATTCATTATCAGCGGCCTTATTGTAACAAAGTATTTTTCAGATATTATTCATTTTGGTAGAATTAAGAAGAAGTTTCAACCTGGGAAGGCGCAGTTAAGTGGGATTATGGATTATGATTTCTGTCATTGAATTCAAGGGTATCCATAAATCAAGATTCAAAATCAACCCTCATTCCTCCTCCACTCATCCAATTTCACACTGGGTAATTTAATAAGCCAACATGGGATGAAATTACAACTTTTGACAACCACCGATATCAGAGCATACAACGTTCTCAATTTATGGCTGCCTTCTTAATAACCAATATTATTGTTAAAGGTGAAATGCAAAGGTTTTAGATTCTCATTTCTATATTATATGTTGATTGAATAATGATAAAAATATAAGTGAAATCTACTTCGCTTGGTTTAATTTTGAGTTTTTTTTTTGTTCTACAAGCTTTCATAAAGTTGGTACCCAAGCCCAGCAAACCGTCCTCGCTTATCATTCCTTGATTGTGACATCACGTCGGACCAGCCTGAGGAAGACTGAATGTTACAAGTATTGACATCCTGCCAGGTGGTCTGTTGGGGCATCACAAACCAGCATGAAACAAGGGCAGATAAGCGATAGGGATTTCATTCTGAAATCGGCCGGGCTTGATTTTCCAACTCTGGAGCACTTTTCTAAAGCTACATGAGAGACAAAATACTTCATATACAACCAAATAAAGTAGGCAGGCTGATAGTTGCATTATTAACTAACCCATGAGGAATATAGAAAGGCAAATATGAACCCCTTTGCATTTCACTTTTGAAGAATCGTACAACTGTTCACTTCCCTTATTTTCATCCCATTTGTTTTGCATCCGCAGTGGAAGATGAATTTGATCTTATAGTGTGCGGTGACTGTCAGACGAACTTCCCTCTCCATGACATCGTAAAATTTATCCAGCACAAGATCCACAAATGTAACAAGGAGAACGTGGACCTGGTGACGGGCAAGCCAGAGGAGGGGGACAATGGGGACAGCGATGAGGAGATGTCCGTCATTGGCTCACGGACACCCAGCATCTCTGCCCCCATCAACCGTAAAGAGAGCGTGGAGCTGCGGGATAGCAAGTCCTCCACGCCCAGGCTCCTCGAGCCCATGCGGGACCGGAACAGCTTTGAGAACATCGAGAACAAAGATTCGAAAGAACAAGACGTGAAAAAGGAACGCAAGCCACCCGAGCCAGATAAACCAGAACACGTTGATGCAGAATCAAATACCACAAACTCAGGTAAGATCTAAGCTATGTGTCCAAGCTATGTGTCCAGTAATCTCTGATTCGATGAGACTGATCACATTCAAGCTCAGTCTTGATGAAGCCATCCATTATTTCGATTCAGGAGCGTAAAATAAACAGCAATTTTATTGCATTGAATCCTAATCATCCTAATCGTCTTTCACACAAAATCAGTCACAAGAGGGATTATTATTTTCCTGAAATATTACAACCAAGAATATTTCGCAAAGACAACCAGTATTTATGATCTTGCATATTCAGTCAATCTTATCATATAGTAAGACATTTTAATTTATTATTCTAATAAATAAAAACCAAAATTTAAGATGTGCTCCAATATTTATTATTTCATGAACTTTATAAATGAGTTTGGCGTGGGGGTTGAACTGTTGAACTTGTATGTGGTCTGGTAATTGTGTAAGGTTGAGGCTACAGAGGCAAGTGTATACTGTTCATCCTTTGGATGTGGTGTCAGATAATTGACTGTATGAGCGATGCGTGTGTGTTGATGGCAAACTCTGGCAGGTACACACAGGTAGTAGGAAATTGCATACATTGAGTTTTGTTTGAGGAAATGTTTGCCTATCTTCACCTGATGTGGAATTGTTCAGTGTTATCGCCTTTGTTCAGACTGCCAATACTCCCCTGTTCTGTGTCTTTTATGTCTGGGTGCTACACCTGTCAACATAACTGTGCTCCATGTTTAAATATACCTACGCAGATGCAACTTTGGTTGATAAAGGTGGTTGTCTTGTAGCTTGTGTTGACAAGGAAAACTTGGAGGGGACGAGTCAACTGCTAATGCAAACCAGAAGCCTCCCCTTATGAGGAAGAGGAACTTTGCCAGAAAGCAAAACCTTGGTTTACATTCATTCGCTGGAGTTAAACTTAAAGTTAGATAGTCTAAGTTGAGAAGTGGGGACACTTTTCACAAGCACATGCATGTCCTCCTTTAGGACCTGCAAAGAAAATTATTTCTGAGATCTGAATATCTAAATGTACCATCGACCGACCGTGTTACAAGGAGGAAGGTGTTACAGTGACTACAATGATCACACACTCCAAGCTGATAATGCACTTGACTCCCAATACAGCATTGCAACTATATACAGTGAAACCTGTGTATACTGACCATGCTTGGAACAAGATTATAGTGTCGGTTATGACTGGGTGCTGGTTTATCAAGGTTCAAAATACTTTAACTTTCGGGACCATAGATAATGTCAGTAATTTAGAGGGTGATCAGTTTACCAAGGTGTTGGTATGCACATGTTTCACGGTAATCAAATTCTTCAAATTAGCAAGCAGGAATGGAAAACTTTTAAAACTTGCAGATTCAGCAATACTCTGATCTCTAATCCGATATCAACCACCCTGAATTGAATTATTATAATGCTAATCTTTTGAATTGAATTTCATTTGCCATTCCTCATCTGACAGCTGACCAAAGAAGAGAGCTCTATCTACAATGTACTAGTGATAATGATTTACGTAAGGGGTGAAAAGTGATGAAGTTCATCCCCTGTAATGAAGATGAGCTAAGATGATTACTCAATGTACAAGTTACAGGGAATCCTATTTGACAGAAGGTCAACTTGAAACCCTCACAAATCACAAACTTACAAGACTTCCCTATTGATTGTGGTCATAGGGTTACTGCATCAATGTTGTTTCTTTGGATTGCGAAATGTTCTAAGGCCACTACTCTCCCATCATGTTGATTCTTCCCTGGCAAACACCGTCAGGTGTAATTAGTTAGGTCTTAGAGGGACGAAGCCTTCCGAGAAGACCTTCTCAAGCAAATTGGTTTGTTGCATCGGTAGAACTATTATGTCAACAAGTTCTCGATGATCTCGAGTCGCCTAAAAGTGTTTCACGCCAGTATTCTACTGGCCATTACACTGGGGTTGATGGGGGATTGCAGGGCACTGCTGGAGATTGGGGCTTTTTGGGACCCGGGGTAAAAGAAGAGGCCATTGTTTGTCTTACATAAACACGTTTATGCTCGATGATCTGCTGTAATGGGTTTATAAGGGAATCCCACAAATTGAATCTGGAGGGGTAGTTCAGGTATTCTGCAGTGGAAGAAATCCCCTCAACTCTGTACGTCAAGTCGAATCTCCACAGGTCTTAGACTGATCGGCTGCAGGGTCTTGTTTAATTTGAAAATTGGTTTTAGACATCTTGGCTTGCCGAGCTGATGAGCATTATCAGCACTGATACGGGGAAATTATATAAGATCCCAATGTGAGAAGAAAAAAAAAATGCCAGCTGCAATCATTTTTTTTCCATTCAGTTTCTAGATCTACTTAGACGTACACCCAGTGACCAGGGAATAAAACTAGCGAGCCTTCAATTTCCTTCTGGAGCGTCCATTCTCTCAGCGAAAATTGAATCCCTTGTTGGGGTTTCCAATTTCCCACTACCATTTGGCATTGCCCTTTCTTGCTGGGGAATCTGGCGGTTGGTCTGACATGAGATTGTGTCAGCTTGGTACTCGCCTTTCTATAGAAAATAATCCCCCTGAAATACTGGCCATGGGCAAAAGAGATTTTCCTTGTCTATTAAGATGCCCAATTTGGAAAAAAGAGTAAGAAATGCCATTATATTAGAACACGGAAAAGATCTCCTTTTTTTTGGTTTTTACTCCGAGTAATTGTAACCGTATAAATGAAATGGATATATTGGGTAGCGAGTTATTACAGTTACTGGACATTCTAACAGATCCACTGAAACAGGACGGAAAAATGGAGCTTAGAGCGAGAAATTACAGCAGTGAATTTCTGTGATTGTATTGGGAAGAACTGTATTTTCATCAGCCATTCAAGGAGAATTTAGTTACAGTAAATCCTCTAATATTTCAAACACAGAAAGTGAAATTTCCCACAATAAGACCGCTGTCACCTAATTGTTTGTTTCTCGTGACCTTGCTTGTGAAAATAGACATGCTGAGTGCGATAATTAATTATTATTAATTATGAATGCAGCAAACCAAACGCATGTAAATTTGAAGAAAAGAGATATTTCACACCTAAAAATCTGAAAACCGCATAAATTTTATTTATTTGCCCCTCAAATTAAGATGTGAGACGGTCATGAGAAATGAACAATCAACTAACAGTGACCTAAAACCAGGAGTGTCAATTTATTAGAACAGGAAAATTCATTATTACATTGTTGCAAAATGGTACATGAGCTAGCAACGCTGTAAGTCAGGCAACATAATTGCAACCTTTGAGTAGGGTTGACTCCCATTATGTCAAATGAAATACTCTCTCTGCAGCCACTTAAATATGTAACCCTGTACTAAAACTTTTTCGTTGCTTAGTTCTGATGAATTGAACAGTCCTTACCAATGTAGTAAACACCAAGATATTATGCTTTTCACAGATAAAAAAGTGTGTAACCTTTTGGTTCGGAAAATAAAACATTGATGATTTTTTTTAAAAATGGTGAAGTTTCTACGTGGGTTGTTAGGGTCAACGAGGTGACAGTTATCCAATAATTCACCGTCAGTTCGTCTTATGCTTGCTGTTGTTGATTCGTTCTGCTTAATCTTGGCTGTTATTCAACAGAACTGATAATCTCACAGTTTAATTCTCTGTCGAAGGCTATATACTTTGCTTGGGTAAGCCCCACTGTATGGAGAATGCCAGAGCATTTTTTCGCCTGGACATGGCATAACCCTGTTTGAGGTTGGCAACATTGTTGTCTGGAAGCATATCCTGGAAGTTGCTGATTCTTGTTCAACAGAATGATTAAGTGTCGGAAGAGAAACGGACCCGAAACATCCATATCTCCATTTATTGTGAAAATGACTTTTTATCTTATGAGAATGGCTAGCTAACATAGATATATCCATATCAGGCCGGCTGGGACAGTTTACCTGTAACAGGTGTTCCAATGACCATAGGTTTCTGCAAGGCTATTTTATATATTTGATAGGATCAATGGAAGGCTATGTGGTCATGCATTACCCATTGGCCTCTACAGAGTGTTAACCATACATGTATCTGGATATTTGTTTTGGGTATATTATATTACCGAGTTCCCAGTTTGCATTTGTTGTGATCACGTCATGGCACATAATTGCTATTATTCTTTTAGCTAACAAATTCCATGGCATTTGAGTGTTTTAGTGATATCTCGGCCACACTTCGGTTTATTGTGACTGTTCATTCAAACAACATGGAGATCCATTTACACCAAATGTTGTAACATTGGTACGAAACTATTGGTATACATATATATGGAGCAAGGGAAACCATATCTGTGAAATTGAATAAAGTATTGATCCTTGAAATTGAATGAAGTCTTCATCCTTAAAATTGAATAAAGTATTGATCCTTGAAATTGAATAAATTCTTGACCCATGAAATTGAATAGTCTTGATCCATGAAATTGAATAAAGTCGTAATCCATGAAGTTGAATAAAGTAAACTACTGAAAACATTGAACCTGTTGAACATAATAATAACAAAGTGACAAATCTAGAGCTGTCATCCTTGAGACTAAAGTTCTATGTGTGTATTTAGTGGTGCTAGTTTTTGCTCAATTGTCCCATGTAAATGTGGACAGAGTTGGATGTTACCCAGATGGCACGGAAGTAGCTGTCTGTCAGGTCTGACTGTCTTAGGGGGCTGTCTAAAATATGCTAAGATTTAATTGTTAAACTATACATGTACAATGTACTCGATAAATTAATTAGATTGAAAAGTCCAGACAAATTCATTGGATCTTTTCCCCGATTCCAGTCTTCTCAGATTGAAATATCAATCTTTCAGTGCTATAAGAATTATTTCCAAGCACAGATTGAACCTACTGTAGACTGATAAATCTATCTAATAGAAGTTAGAACCTAATAAAGATTGGTCAATAATTCCAATCTAATTATTCAATAGAGTACTATTTCTAATATACTGTGTAAATTAAATCAAATCAAATTTTATTTAGAGTCGGGTAGATACAAACGAGAAAACATTGTCGCGTAGAGCTATTTATGCCGACTATACAAACATTTTAAAATAATATAGTAACAAAACGTGATAAAAACAAGATGTCTTTAAAGCGTCCAACCAAAAATTATGTTATGCAATTTCAGTTGAAACTGAGGATGTTGTTGGACCTCCCTCTGCTTCTCCCCCCACATGTAATGGAATCGTAACACAAGCCTATAGTCTCCCCACCCCCACCATGTCTGGCTGCATTACATAACACTTGAATGCTCCTTATGAATTGTCAGAGTTTTTAAATTTGAGGAGTCCACATTAGAGGGATAGAGGGACTACACTGTATTTTTATGCTCTGTAGTCTTTTCTTGTGCCTCCCCCCCTCACCCGTAGTTATCTTCAGAAAAATCTGTGTTAATTCGGTGTTGCCACCGTTGATATAGGGATTCTGCATTGGGATATTAAATTCTTCCTTATAAGGCCATTCCCTTCATGGATTCCTCAAAAAGGTGTATGTATCTTCCTGAGGAGATTGCGTGATGTATGCGCCTCACTTAAACCTGCACACTTCTCAACGGAAGCTAAGAAGAATGGTTGTAATGTAGTAGTAGTAGTAACAGGCTTACGTATATGCCATGTAATATCATTGATTTTTGGAAAATCACAGAGGCTTTATAGGCTACATCAAGGGTTTCATATGGAGTAATATATGATTACAACACAGACTGAAGATGTCCTAACTATTCTCTGTGCGCTAATTCTCTGGCACAATGATGGGGATCTTATGGGGGAAGGGGATGCAATATCAACCTGACCTTGGGGATCTTGTGGGGAGGAGATATATGGAATATTTAGAGGGATCATTTGAGCTATGATATTGACAGGGTCGTGAGTATCTTATAGCGGGTTATATAATATTGATGCAATATGGGGATCTTGCGGGGTGATGGGTATGTTGTGTGGAGAAGATACCATAAATATCAAGGGATTCTATGAGATAGGGATGCATATAAACGTATAATATTGACAGGATCTGGTGGGTGTGGATCATCTGTGAAGTCATAAGGTTGAATTTATTTGCCAGAGTATTCATCAATTTTTCCTCTTCCATCCAGTGATACTGTGAGGTAATGATATAGTACTGACAGGGTCCTGGGGATATATAGGGAGGGGATGTATTGATGTAAAAATGAGGATCTTGTGGGACGAGGAGGCACATATAATATTGACAGGGCCCTGGGATATATAGGGAGGGGATGTGATGATTGGGATCTTGAGGGACAAGGTCAGAGATATGTATAATGTTGACAGGGTCATGGGGATATTTGGGGAGGGGATGTATTGATGTGAAAATGGGGAGCTTGTGGGGAGAGGAAACACAAATAATATTGACAGGGTCCTGGGGATATATGGGAAGAGGATGTATTGATGTAAAAATGGGGATCTTGTGAGGAGAGGAAATACATATAATATTGACAGGGTCCTGGGGATATATAGGGAGGGGATGTATTGATGTGAAAATGGGCATCTTGTGGGGAGAGGAAATACATATAATATTGACAGGGTCCTGGGGATATTGTTGTGATAATATTGATCTTGTGAGACAAGGAGATGCACATAATATTGAGTGTCCCAGGGATATATATAGGATGGGGATGTGATAATGAAGATCTTGTGGGGTGAGAAGATACACATAATATTTGCAGGGTCTTTGGGATCTATGGAGAGGAGATTATTGATATGACAAGGTTCGCACAGTCCTGGAATGTCCTTAAATGTCCTGGAAAAATAAAAGTATGCTTTCCAGTACTGGAAAGTCCTGGAAAAATAGTATGTGTCCTTGAAAGTCCTGGAAAATCAATAGAATGACTGTGCTGCGAATCATCCGTCGGCAAATGCTCACTCCAACGATCGGTCATCGCTGTCAGGGGATTCCCCAGTTCACTGACGCGCCAATTCATTCATAAACTTTCGTAGTAAATATAGTAAAACTTCTCGGCCAATCAAATATCAAATTGAGGCATCCGTCACTGAGCTCCCATGGTGACGGATATTCACGGAAACCTCCGATCATTAATCTGAGAGAGAAATGTAAAGAATGACATGATGTCACGCCTTTGTCATTTTAATTCTTCGTGGCCGAGTCATCCGGACTGCTGGGACTGCATGGCGCCTCAAGGAGTCTTTGCACAGAGCGAAGTGCAGGCTTTGCCAAAACACGTTCGATGTTGGAAATATGGGGGAAAGTGCCGTGAAAAGTCACGCGAAAGGTGCAAAGCATGAATCCTGCTATCAGCGTGAGCGATAAAATATGCGGATTAATCGGACTATCACATCTTTCTTTGGCTCTTCCACGGCCGATTCAGGCATAATATCGTTGTAAGATTTAATTTGTACGATTATTTATTTACCCATCCGTTGTCCTTCAGATTAGAATCTCTATCTTTGAATGAGTTGTTCGTTTTAGTGACAAATATTTCAAGCCGAAAACGGAGCCATATTCCACGTGTATTTCATACTTCCTGGTGACAACAGGGGAGATAATCTTGTTTTGTTTTTTTTATTACGTACAATTTGTGTAATCATGCATGCAACTTTGTCCTGGAAAACAGCAATTTTGTCCTGGAAATGTCCTAGAAATGTCCTGGAATTTTGATCTTTCCCAGCTGTGCGAACCCTGTATGATGATGGGGATATTCTGGGGTGAGGAGATGCACATAATATTTGCATGGTCCTTGGGATCTATGGAGAGAAGATTATTGATATGATGATGGGGATATTCTGGGGTGAGGAGATGCACATAATATTTGCAGGGTCCTTGGGATCTATGGGGAGGAGATTATTGATATGATGGGGATCTTCTGGGGTGAGGAGATGCACATAATATTTGCAGGGTCTTTGGGATCTATGGGGAGGATATTATTGATATGATGATGGGGATCTTCTGGGGTGAAGAGATGCACATAATATTTGCAGGGTCTTTGGGATCTATGGGGAGGATATTATTGATATGATGATGGGGATCTTCTGGGGTGAGGAGATGCACATAATATTTGCAGGGTCTTTGGGATCTATGGGGAGGATATTATTGATATGATGATGGGGATCTTACGGGGTGAGGAGATGCACATAATATTTGCATGGTCCTTGGGATCTATGAAGAGGAGATTATTGATATG
The DNA here is from genome assembly GCA_036873755.1 of Hanleya hanleyi. Lineage (NCBI taxonomy): Eukaryota > Metazoa > Mollusca > Polyplacophora > Lepidopleurida > Hanleyidae > Hanleya > Hanleya hanleyi. The sequence goes on from JAVTVY010031370.1 coordinate 103,172, forward strand.
ATGATGGGGATCTTCTGGGGTGAGGAGATGCACGTAATATTTGCAGGGTCTTTGGGATCTATGGGGAGGAGATTATTGATATGATGATGGGGATCTTCTGGGGTGAGGAGATGCACGTAATATTTGCAGGGTCTTTGGGATCTATGGAGAGGTGATTATTGATATGATGATGGGGATCTTCTGGGGTGAGGAGATGCACGTAATATTTGCCGGGTCCTTGGGATCTATGGGGAGGAGATTAATGATGGGGATTTTCATACATGTAATATTTGCAGGGTCCCAGGGATTCATACAAGTCGCTTTTTACCACCGAATACCGGTGGTAAAAAAAATTTGAAAACTCAATTCGTATGGCGGGAAACTCAATTGCTTTCGTTTTACTGGACAAATACTCAATTTTTCGTGGAAAACTCAATTCGCCAGACATGGTCAAAGTTAATTTGACAGCCCCAAATTACGAAATAAACTCAATCGAATGACGATCTTACCGTGAAAACGACACTAACAGGCGCCGGGAGCGTGCCACCACGTGTGGTGGTGGTGTTGTTAACGCCTTCGAGTATGCTGATCACAGCGCCGCGTAGCGGCAGACACAATTGCTTGCATACATTATTTCCGGAACCCTCAAACGTTTATTCATTGTGTGGCAGCCTGCATTCGTACTGCCGAGGGTTTCCAGACTATCAATAAAGTTTGACAACAGGGACTGCCGCCCAAAAGTTTTTATCGGTCATCTGTCGCCGTAAAAGTTATTTTTTTCTTCAACTTCAGACAGACCCTGTGTAGCTGTTGTTGTCATCTTTAAATCGCGTAGGTCGTCAATTTGTCTGCCGGAGTTGCAAGCTCCAGAAATGAAATACAAAGAAAATATAGTCTACGAAACGAAAGAAAAATCTGCCCTCGCGTTGTTGTTAGTTGAAAACTTTTGTGCCTTACTTCCCTATTTTGAAAGTGAACTCTTCCAATTCGATTCATCGGCTTGTGGGCTTACAACACTGGGTCAGTGGAAGTTTCCATTACCGCAATAGGGTTGACAGCCGAAAGTCTTGCGCTTTGTAGAGCCATGTGCCTGCAGTCAGTCGACCATATTTCCCGGCTAAATCTGGACCGTGATGCCGACGTTCGGTCCATTCAGTATCCATCAAACACGAAGTAAAAAGTGAAATGTCCAGCGATGTCAAAGATTGAAAATACATCAAGACTAAACGTCTAAATTTCACATGACTTGCTAAAGCCAAGACCTGCAATCATGATCGGGTTGTATTTTTGTAAAGTACATTGACTGGTCTACAACTTCACTCGTGAGATGTCAGTGCGACTGACGCTGCGATGAGACCAGGCTGCATATTTTATCTTCGTCTGCTCCATAAAGTTGACTCCTCGTTGATTATAAACAATAAATTTTCATAGTTGGAAGAGTAATGGAAAACCACACTTTAAATACGAGGTGACCTCCAGAACTGGATTTTGGAAAACTTAACAGGAGATAAGTAGCACTCAAGAAATTTGCTTAAAAAATCTAACATTGAGTAAATGTGACCATCCAAAATATTCGGTAGTTTTCAGAAAATTTAGACTTTACATGTAGAACTTGGCAGATCTGTCTCATGTAAAAACTTTATTAAACTTTAATTCAGTAACAATCTGCAGAGGCTGTGTTTGGTGCAGTTAGCTGCAGACAAGAGGGCATGTTTCCTGGTTCGATCGTTTGCTGTTTTGAACAATTACGTGATATAGATCCCCATGTCCATTGTTATTCAGACTGATCTTGTGGTACGGTACATGTAAATCTCTCGGTTGTTATACTTCATTCGATAAAAACTTTAGCGGAAGACGCGCTGAATAGAATGAGTTTTATTGAATTTGGATATTGGGTAGATGAAAATGTTTTGTCAAAAATAACCCCTGCTCATAGTATAATATATTGACCATATTAAAACACACCAACAACATCCTGTGCATGGTGGTGGTTGAAATATTTGAGAACTGAATACCAATAGGTAAATCGGTGGTAAAAAAATTTGAAAACTCAATTGCAATCTTTGAATCGGCGGTAAAAAATTTTGAAAACTCAATTTCACCATTGTGAAAACTCAATTTTGGGTAATATTGAGTTTTCGGTGGTAAAATTTTTGACTTGTATGAATCCCTGGGTCCTTGGGATCTATGAAGAGGAGATTATTGATATGATGATGGGGATCTTCTGGGGTGAGGAGATGCACGTAATATTTGCCGGGTCCTTGGGATCTATGGGGAGGAGATTATTGATATGATGATGGGGATCTTCTGGGGTGAGGAGATGCACATAATATTTGCAGGGTCTTAATGGGATCTATGGAGAGGAGATTATTGATATGATGATGGGGATCTTCTGGGGTGAGGAGATGCACATAATATTTGCAGGGTCTTAATGGGATCTATGGAGAGGAGATTATTGATATGATGATGGGAATCTTCTGGGGTGAGGAGATGCACATAATATTTGCCGGGTTCTTGGGATCTATGAAGAGGAGATTATTGATATGATGATGGGGATCTTCTGGGGTGAGGAGAATCACGTAATATTTGCCGGGTCCTTGGGATCTATGGGGAGGAGATTAATGATGGGGATTTTCTGGGGTGAGGAGATGCACGTAATATTTGCCGGGTCCTTGGGCTATATGGGGAGAAGATTATTGATGTGATGGGAATCTTCTGGGGTGAGGAGATATGATACTGAGACAATATAGACAGAATATTATATACATGAATTTGTTCCATTCATTTCCAGTTAATCCATCAATTAAAATAAATTATTTTTTGCAAAGAAGGATAGAATAGAATTCTCAAGAACCTAGCATGTGGGGATTATTGGAAGATGGTATTGTATCTGGAAACTGGTGTACATGTACCTGCATTCTGTATTGCTCAAGGACATCTAGTAATCACAACAATAACAAAGGTTTGACCTAAAATGGTCAAATCAATAACTGCAAGACTATATTGGTGACATTGTTCTGCATGAAGTGCAAGGTCATTATAACGAAGGAATGTTTCTTACAGTGATCATGATGGAGTCAAATTTGGGCAAAGCATGAGAGGGATTTTATAGGTTTCACATGAATGTTTAGTTGAATGTTGGAGGGGGCATCGAGGGGGCTGGGGAATAAGATTATAGTCATGGTCATGACGAGCTAAAGATAAATTTTGTCAAATTTAATTTCTGGAGAAGAAACTTTTCCTCTCTTTTTTTCACTTGGAGCATGAATTGGAAAGTGTAGGCCTAAGTGAGGGAGCAGGGTGAGGTGGGAGGCTTTCACGATTGTCAAACATATTAAGATCAGCGATCTGTTAACACAGAGAGGTCGTGTCAACAGCGAGGAGAAAGAGCGTCAATAAGAATTGCTCTGAGGTGTTTGTCTAGGCGTTAGATGTTGTCACAAATTAACAGCACAGTTTGCCCCAGGGTTGTCCACTTAGTCAACCCCAACTCCCCCTGTCTCTTCCCCCCCCCCCCCAACTCCCCCTGTCTCTGCCCCCAAATCTTTCCAAAGGACGAAGATAGATTTATTCTGTATATTTTTATCCTCATATCCATTTTTCTGTGCTTTAAATGATCTTACTTTGATGTTAAAATGAGCCCAGAAGTGGAGAAATGATACATGATAAGGGCAGTTTGGCCAGGAAAGACTTTTAAGATCATTTAACCACCCAATATCCTTGTGGCTCTGTCTAGCATTACTGCAACATACCCTCACATCATTTCAGCTAGACAACCCTACCACAATTACCCCACCCATTCCACCCAACCCTAACCTTTCTTCACAAGTATCCTTTTAAAAAGATGGTCTAATGAGCCATTCAAGGTATCTCTTTCACTGGGGTGAAACAAAAAAAAAACAAGAAAACAGAAACAAACTGCAGCCCTTTTGCATTTGTAGGGATTCTAGACTCTGCAGGTTTCTGACCCACTATTAGGTTTATATTTCCTTTGAAGCTTTCATTACCCATTTTTGTTTGTATAGCTGGCCAGGTTTGTACCTCGTTATGAAATTCTATACCCTTGTTGTGTGATGTAAAAAGAAGAGTCTGGTCACCTATATGCTGTGTGTATCCAGCCCTTGATGTTCTCTGCTCTCATATAAATATGGTTAGCTAGCCTCATTATTGATTGCTTGTAAGAAACTGGGTTTGAAGCAGCAAAGGCTGGTCTTCCTTCAGAAAAGCTACTATTCTTGACCTCATATTGAGGACATAGTATAGTATTGTCCTATCTGTACTTGGAAGTTCTGGAGCAAACAGGTGTCCTTATCTCCTCTTCACATTCAGGTTAATTGCTTTGGTATGGATTTACTATGAAATCGCTGAAATACATTTTCAAGATCTTCAGATTTTATTATTTTTCCTAAAAAAAAAAGTGTTGAACTTATCTTTAATATTGAATTTCAGTGGTCAAAAAGTTTTAAATGTCAAATTTGAAGTATATCAGAAAAGTTTCAGTTTCCCCTTGGAGCAAATTTAAGTTTCCCACGGTAAGATAAAGAAGCTGTGCACATGATCGATGGACAAAAAAAGGGGAAGTAAAAAAAAAAAATTATAAAAAAGAGAAAAAAGTGAGGTTATATTTTCCCATGCCATCCCGCAGGTGCTTGACCAGGCAAGCTCAATAGTGTATATTCAAGGTAAGGCCAGGCCTTTGTGATGTTGACAGTATTATTTACTAGGGGGTCAGAGTTGACCTGAGTTTTCTATAGGTGGTTGTAGGTCGTAGCTTGACCACAGTGGACATGGGCCAGCAGGGGTCCTTTGTCCCGGGCGTGGAAGCAAGGCAGGTGTCGTTTGTAGCCACAATTACTTACTTATATACCAAACTCACCCGGAACATGACAGATCTATATATGCGACTTATTGATGCATGAATTTTTGTTTTTTGTGCAAAACTCGCCCGACTCGGGCCTGCCTTGTTTTGTCCATTTTGACATGATTAAGTGCAATTTTAGCTGTGACTGCTTGCTCACCTCTGTAGAAGATTGTACCTGTGATATATAGTTTCCTTGAAAAAATGTGGGAAAAAGTTTTTGCTCCCTACCAGGGAATTACTGCAAAGAAAGCGAAAGATGAATTGCTTTTTTATGTGGTGTTAAACAGAAGAGTAATTCTCTACAGCCCTGTTTGGCAGAAGAGAACAAAAGCCTGATTTAGAGTATATATATGGAAAAATGGCAGCCTGGGTATCTGTTGAAGAGAATAACTAACATGAATTGGACTCTGCTGGATGGAGTATGATTTATGTATAGCGCCAGTTGGGTTAACGAGGCATGGGCTATAGGACCAATATTACAATGTTTTTTTATATCCGATCTCGCTGGACATGTGGACATGAAGAGTCTTCCTCGTCTCCTTCCAGCCTTCACAACCAAATCTCTCCAATTTCCCAGAGGGCAAAAAAAAATAATTCCCAAGATGATTAAAAAATAAATGGGAGAAAAAAGTATGAGGATATTGTCGAAGAATTGCTTGACGCTTCATTTCCGAGAAAATATTGTTGCAGGGGTCTTGTCTAATTGGAATCATAGAAATCTCATTTGTTAGGTGGGTCAATAGGCGAATGAAAGGGTCAGTTATAACCGAGAAGTAAAGCATTGGTCAGGGCATAAGGTTTGGCCGCCCAATAACGCAAGGCGTGCATAAACGGCCATGAGTGGACAAATATAATATAAATTGGCCGGACGTATACCCAGATAGATGTTTCAGTTGTATAGAAAGCACGAAATATGGCTCCATCCCATCTGCTCATGAGCCAAGCTTAATGTGAAGTGTGCCTAGATAAAAAAGAAATGCTTGGCTGGTTGGGGAAAAAAACAAATTGGCAAGAAACTGGTATGCTGATCGACGGAAGCTTGCGCATGAGAAAAAGCATGGGGACAAAGGCGAGTAAGACAGTAATTGTGTGAGGGTTTGAAAAGAGGAGCCCTAGGGGTCAGATTGGCCAGAGCTTGGACACGAGGCTGGAGAGAAATTAAAGACACCCCGAGGACTTTGCTGGACAATGGCAGATACTCTAATATACGCTGGCATTGTTTCCGTGTAAGTTATATCTAGAGATACTTTAGACAGTCGTCACCTGCTGATCGTCACGAATACAGCTTGGTCAGAGACAAAGTAAAATTCACCTGAATCCCAAACGACAAAGAAATAGGGATATGAATATTTTGGGTCAGAAATTTGTTTGTTTTTTTCTCACAAAATATAAAATACTCTGAAAGGTGTGTAGAATAAGAAGTGGTTGCTGCAACCAACCTAGAATTATGAATGAATACAACATATGGCAGCTAGCTGAAGGAACTTTATCACCACTCTTGTCAATGCCTTTACAAAAAAAAAATATTTGAGTGGATATTTTGAGTGTACAAAAATCATTTCTGCAGATAGTCTTTGTTAATTTTAACTTGGAAAATAGGTTAAGTGGGCTTATACGGGCATGGAATTGTCCGGGGGGAAAGACACCCTTCAAGACAACACATTTGAAGGATTTGGGACTAAGAAAAGAGGACAAGTCAGTTGAAGGTACTAGCCATATAAAAAAGTTCGATGTAAAGTGACATATATTGGGTAACTTTAATTCTTGGGCACATGTAGATATTTATTTATTGGTTATACCTGTGAGGAGGTAGGGTATATAATTTTAAACTGTGAGGTAGGGAGAGAAGGGAATATTACATGTGGCTGTTTCCTTTAGCAAATTAATTGATAGTTTCTGAAGCATCTCACACATTTTCTCCAATGTGTTTCTACTTAAATACTAGTTACCAGACAATTTGCTGTGTTCAACGATGTCAGACAATCAGTTTAGCGGTAAAGTACATGTTTGCTGCATCAGTGTTGACTTGTTAGCTGTTATATCTTTTTATTCTCCTAGGGTGCAACATGGCTTATCTAATGTCCACCATCCATGACTATTGCTACCAGACCAGGATAGCGCTGCTTCTTTCTCAATAGCCTTGTTCATTACAGAAGAGGGGAGGATTACAGAAAAACAACTATAGTATAAACTGCTCATAGAGCTGTTAGCAAAGGTTCACATGCTCCCCCGCCCCAGACCTAAACCGCCTCATTAACTTCATTCACACCTTTGTAAAGAATCCGAAACTCTGGAGACGTTTAGTTTGCAATCGATGACAAACAAGGTAACAATAGACACAGGAAACCGCCAAAGCTTTGACCACAGAGTGACCACAAGGGCTATTGAGGCTGACCCAGATTACAGGGTACTGATAAGTGATGCATATCTGAGAGCCCTTTATTAAAGCTGGAGGGGAGAGCAATTAAAAGAGTGGATACAATCATAGTGAAGGGAAATGTAATAACAAACTGAATACAACAAGTTAAATTATGGGGTTTTAATTGAGTTTTATTTTGAGTGGTTTCTGACAGAAGCTGTACAGAACGATTTTCACCTGTTATTTTATGAAGGTGATTGGGTATGAAAATTATACATATATTAAAGTGCTTTCCAGAACTTAGGAATAATTCAGCCATTTCTCAGAGAAAATGGAATGAATGATGGAATGATTGGAACTTTTGCTCTTTGTCTGAAAGGAGGACAAAATTAGATTTAATAGCTTTATTTGGATTCAATAACAGAATATTGGCTATTGAGTTTTTTCCTTTACTTCTAAGCTATTTTCTTTTATTTTCCTGTATTGTCGCTTTCTTTCCCTCTCCCTTCCTCTTTACCAAAACGTTATTCAGAAAATTACCCTAACTCTTGCCCATCTTTATAACACTGAAGTCCAGGAACAAAGAAGGGAGCATTGATAGAGCCTTGGATTGGTGACTGGGTGCTTAGTAGCCTACTGGCTGAGCTGATCAGTGCCCAAGATACATGTAATAGGAACTGTGGGCACTTTCGTGTCCCAAAACATGTATGTACCATTATTATATGACTGAAAAATTGTTGAAAATAATGTTAAATCCTACTCACTCACTCAGTTACTCACTCAGTCACTCACTCGCATTGATATAGTCTCACTATTGACTATAGACAGCATAAGAATGTAACAGAGACTGTATATTCACTTGATGATGACCTGTATAATATAGGCTCAATTGTGTATGTGTATCCAAAATTCTTCAGTTATCCCTTAATTGGTGTTTCGATAAGAGCCACTTGAATAAAATGAAAAAAAAATTATATTCCCAATTTTCCTTACCAACACTTAATATTAATTTTATTTCGTCCAACATAACGAAACATGCATTGTGTTTTATGTCTTTTTTTTTGTTACATTCAGTTTACCTCCGAATAACTCGGGCCGTAATTGCATAATTGATTGGAGATTGACAGTGGCGGAAGTCAAACAGGGGTAATATCCTGAATACTGGCCAACTTTGATAGACATTTATGTTCATGGGGAGACTGGGTACATGAATAAAAATGATCCAATGTCATTTTCTGTGTTAAAAAAATCAGTTTGATGAAAATTGCCGGCTATGAATAATAGAGAGGCAGATAGGGCAATAAAAGCGGACATAAAACGTAATTGACAAAGCGTGAAAATGACGACCATTGCTGAGCAATGGAGTCTGAATTGGTTGGTGGTAGACCTGTCTATAATGTTAATTGCCGTTTTGCAGCTCATTTGTTTCGCCTATTTGTGGGCTATGAATATATGGCCTCTGATGTGAGGAACATGTGTTAGTCAGTAAATCTGTCAATTTATGGCCGCTTAAAGTTATGACTGGACTTGGGATGCTCCAGTGGATTCCCCTTTGAAACAAATTAACCCTAGTCAAATGAGGGACATCATAAAACTGATCCCTATGAAATTACTCTGAACAAAAATGAGCCATCCACAATTGTCATATTCATATCTAATGCAGCTTCCGAAACAACTGTGCAGGTTTAAGTATTAAGGGAGAGAGCATGTGTAACTAAGCTGCTCTGGGCTCAAAGAATTACCATTTGTGGTTCTAAAGAATTATATATAATTACACTTTTTCCACCAGGGTACTGTGACAAAACATTTTATTGTGAATACTTGTGTTCCCAATGCCAACAGAGAAATATCTACTATAGATACTGACATATAGTTGTATAAAATGGTTGTATATAGATCCAGGTTTGATTGAAAATTTTTAATTTCACTCAAGTTTGAGTTGACAACTCTTTCAAGTTGAGTGAAGTTGATTCCACTCAAGTTGAGTGAAGTTGATTCCACTCAAGTTGAGTGAAGTTGATTCCACTCAAGTTGAGTGAAGTTGATTCCACTCAAGTTGAGTGAAGTTGATTCCACTCAAGTTGAGTGAAGTTTTTTCACTCGTATACTTGAGTGGGATCAATTTCCACTCTTTATTTATTGAAATTTCACTCGTGAAGTTTTTTTTAGAGAGAAACATCGTTTTGATAGTTGGCTGACCTCACATGATCCACCCTTTAGGAGAAGTGCTGTGATGCTTTGGAGAGGATTCTGGTAAATTGAGTATTACATCCTCATGTGTAACGACTTGGGTCTTTCATAGGCACAGGCATTCTAGATGTTGGAATCTAGTAACCAATCAAATTAATTCTGAATAACAACTGCTTTGTTTATTAGCCGGTGAGGTTCTGCTGCTGCTGTTCAGCATTTTCAAACCAAAAAGTGGCCAATTTAACTAATTGACGAATCTCGACTTGCCTTGCAGAAATGATCAAATTGATATGTTAGCCAAGAAACAACCATGTCTCTTCTACTGTTGATAGATCTTGACAGGTCAAGCTTTCCAATTGATCACTTCACTGCTTCCAAATTGGTGTCGGACTCTATGATTTCAGATGAAGTGCATGCTCTGTGAGATCAAAAGACTCATAATCTTGATTTTTAGTACAGCATGTAAACACAATTTAGCCAAGAAGCGAACAATAATATCAACTTTTTGGAATCCTGGATGGATCCATTTTGGATCATTGAATTAAGTTAATGATTGAAGCTTTAAGTGTCATGCAGATTTGCAGTCACTATCTTAATCCAGTGAGGTTTGATATACATATAAATCCACCCATGTATCATAGCTAGATATTGCCAAATTTTTCACTTGGAAAGAATTCGTGCTGGTCACTTCTCCAGTTGTTATTTGTGAATTTAGGGAAGAAACTGCCAGATTATATTCATGAATGAATGTATTTCCCCATTCACCTGATTTGCTCGCCAGACGACTTCGTAAACATCAGAGCTATGAGAATGTCCGCCCTGTGGAATCTGATTGTCTCTTCAGGCATGTCGATCAATGAGTGTGTTTGTCACCACATCGTGTCCAAATCTAGTGGTCGATCCCGGCTCGTTTGTTAACTCAGAACATAGTCGACACAGAATGACGTGACTGAGCAAACCATAATATTAGATTTTATTTATTAAATTCACAGCGGCAGTGTATATATTTACACAGCTTTGTGAGCTAGCTAGTGAACATTTTAGAAACAATATAGCTTTTGGAGAAATCATGATTTGAACAATATTGCAGACTGTCGAGATGAGTTTTATAAAACAAAATCCAAATATTAATTGAAATATAAAAAAAACACCATGCAAGATCACATTTTTAAGGCTCATTTTGTTTAAATATGATAGCAGTATAAATGTTTTTCTTAAATTCAACTGATAAAATTTGTTCAAGTTTCCCATAAACTCCTCTGTTTGCATGTTAACTGTTACGGCCAATAGAAAGCCATGAGACACGGGTTGGAATTCTGAACCTGTAACTTGAAGCCACCGTTAGTTGATTATTCATTTCCCATTACCCCCACATATAAATTTTAGGGGCAAATAATTAAAATTAATGAATTTAAGAATTCTACAATAACTTGTACATGTATAGGGAATTCAGATAATGTTGGTGAAAACATCTGCTTTACATGTAACTAGTTTATCAACTCCTCTCATTGTGACCACTAGATTTCATGAAGGGGTAGACTAGACTAGAATAGATCAGAGATTTACACTTCATTCCCGATTTGTCTAAACGCTGTCTTTCTCCAAGATTTTTCTCTCAAACTCACCATTATGAGCAACTATGATTCCCATTGAGAAAAACGGCAACAATTGATTTTCAGGTAAGATACTATATTCTTAGGTCAGGTCATGTGCACTTATAATCTGTTGCACATAGATGGATAATTAATGATTATAGCTCTGACATGGCAATAAGTATTTGAGGGTATCATTTGTATCCCTCACGACAAGAGGATTCTGGAGCACTGCAGAGAATTTGTAGTACATATAGAGAAATCCTCCATGGTTGAAGTATAATATTTATCTGAATCTTAATGGAGATCTGACCATTCCATCATAAATTGTATTGTAGTCTAGCTGTCAGATAAGATCAATGTATTGGTCGATGATCACCTGTTGCTGTATGTGTCACTGTTACATCCTATAGGACATCAACTCTCTTAGACAAAGATTTTCATTGTTTGTGAACGCTGATTGTCAGATTGGATTTTTCCCCCTACATTTTAAATGGTGGCTTACTCATGTTCAATATACGTGTGTACATGATTATGCGCTGTCTGCATAGACAGTGTCGGGTAATTACAGAGTATCACCCATCAATATTGTCTGATCATTTTGCCGTGTTGTCAATGATGCAAAGTGGGTCAACTTGTTGTCAGAACTTGTTTCGCTCTGTTGTTTGCTGACACACTTTGACGGTCATTCGTCAAAGGAACTGGACAAACATTGCAAAGACTTGAGAAACGCATCGCACAAGTATCGAGATGTTTCCTTGAAAAGTCGAGGACAAGAAAGGATGTGTCCGTATTATTGCCCAGACACGCTCGCCAGGCACCGTGGAAGTTGGTATCGCGTTACTCCGAATAAATCGCCTGTTTCCGCGTGTAGCATTCCAGGAGTTATCTGTCCCTCAATGTAACACAATTGGGGACTTCTCCACAGCTGCACACCCACGCCATAAAACAAATGGGCTCTTAACTCCGCGCTGCCCCGTAACCCTACTCTGTTTGATCTCTCACTTTCACAATTTGAGTCCAAATACACTCAAATCCTGATGTCCAAATACGCTATGATGCATGTGGAGGAGAAAGCGCTCTGTATGGAATAACATTATGTCAGCATTGTAGCGATCACGTAAGATTAGCACTGAGTCACCAGCTTTTGTTGTGTCATGGTTGCCCGGTTCAGTGTCCTTCTCTCAAATCCTTTACCGTAGGTGTCACCTTTGACAGGGAGAGTACTTCCTGAGCACCACGAGGTTACATAAATACCTGGTGACGACCCCGGACTTTACCTGGGACCTCTTTCACTTCACTACGCTTATTGCATTAGCTCACTGCTGCTTGCGTGGAAACAACCCGGGTCCGAACAAACAAAATACTTGTAATTCTGCTTATCCTGTCCACACTGACTGTTGGGAACTATCACCGTATTAGTTTTCTTCATATTTCCTTAATTAGACTCCTCCCTCGCTTATACCATCATCACTGTTTCACCGCCAATTCTAAAATATCTTCTTTAAAATTTGTAACTTGTTGAAACTTCCACTGTCTTTTATAGAGATGGCTGTCTTAAAGATTTATATGAAGAATGGTTTAATTATGGAAATTAACCCTGGACTACTCATGTGAAACAAACTTAAGGAAACGTAAGCCCCTTGAGGCAGTTTTGCACACCCCCTGATAATTGGTCTTCTGTAGTAATAAATATTCAACATAACAATAATAATGTATATATTTTATGAAGGCGTATCTTCTGAGGAATTCACTTATTTAATTTGCATAACTGTTGCTACATGTACTACCGTGTAACAAATATTCAAAATTAAAAAAATTGAAATAAAAACAATAGCCTCCATTTTTCATTTGAAATTTTGTGAAAACTGGTTAACATTTCAAATTTGATGGTATATCTTGATCAAAGACAACTAGAACTAGTAAAGACCGAACTACTAAGCCAAACTTATAAGAAGTGAGATGTCGTTGACTAGATCACAATGTAAATAACAGGCATGCCAAATTTCACAAGCGAAGCATGAACACTTTTCGAAAAATATGAGTTGAAAACTTGAATTTTGGAAAAGAAATGAAATGCTGATAAACAGTCAAAAACCATCTGGCTATGAAGGATAGTTCTAATATTTCCCATTAATTCTGTTACAAAATACATTTTGCAACTTGTATAGAAATTAGTCGCCAACCTACTTATTCCAGATATCTTTTCAAGAAAAAGTGTTAATTATAGTGGTTGTAATCCGATTTGAACTTAGAAAACTTCTTAAAACTTGTTGGGCTGGAAAATTTTCACACCTGTGCTGATCGCCACATGGTGGGTGTCTGAGCAAACCACAGGCCACTCTTCTGTTTATTAGTATGTCAAACAATTAGGCTGATCATTATTCCCTGCAGTCAATTAGAGCACATACATACTCATACAGTCATTTAACGTCTTACAATACAGCGGACCACCCAACTCAATGTGTTTAACTTATATTCCACATATTTTAGGAACCTAAATTTGAACCACTTATTATCGAAATTTTGAGTTCATTTTTTTCACCAAACACTAGACCCAATACTGAATATTCAAATACTGGAATAACAAAAAAAAAGATGACAAATTTTGACCCTCAGATAAGTTACGTATCCTTAATGGACAGGCCTTTATATTCCTAATATATTGTGTAGGCTTTAAGCATGCACTTCCATTTAAAATGAAGATACTTTCCGATCGTTCAACCCACAATGTACTGTTTGAACAGTAAAACAAAGGCAGCGATTAAAAACTCAGAAGTTCTTGAATGGTCCAAGCTTAACTGCATAATTTGTACTTTTATGCAGTTGAGCAGCAAAAATATGCAGTATCATGCAACAGAAGGGGGTGTAAAATATGTGCATATATTCAAAAGATAAATCTATGGTTTAACTTTCTGCTCATGGATGGTCAACAAGAAGATATATTTTCAGTACCAATATTCCATCATGATACCAATGTATATCCACCTGCACAATGATCTACCTGCCATTAATTGTTTCCAATTAGTGCAGGATAATAGCTGGTCGTGTGTTTGACTGGAAGTCACCATGTTTGCAAAGTAAATGCGGGGGCTATACATGTAGTTTACTCATTGGACAAAACACAAGTTGTCTGTGCATCAATAAAGAATGATAAGAGCAGGAGCTACATGTACATGTAGGCCGGTGAAATGTCATGAAAAGGTGAAAGGGCCTTGTTGTGGCGACTACAGAGGCAGACTGACAATGTCAACTGTTGACATGATGTAGACTCGGACACATGCATGCAACCTTAATTAGATGCATGTGGGCAGATAGCATATTACCTCGTTGACAGGGCCTTTCATGTGTGGGATATGTGATATCATTTCATGTTTACTGCCTTTGTAAGAATATACTTTGCATAAATTTGTACACCTGATCCATAGACCAGTCACGCAATCAACAGATACATGTAATCCCATTGCATTAAGTACTATAGTGTATCAACAACATATGATCGGTGGATTTACAGGACAAATCTGTTGGGGAAACAGAACAATATCTTAATTTTACTGAATCCTTGTCAGTTAAAAAAGTATGGGAACAGCATCTTGAATTTACTGATGGTTCCTATTAAAATACATATACTTATAAGATCTTAATGGTAAAAGAAGTAGTAGCGTGATTTTAATTGTTCGGGTAAACTGAACAGCATGATCACTTGCAACATTTGCCAAAAGATTTTCAAGTCGTGAAGTCTTGTATTTCTTACAGGGACCAATACTGTCAGATTCTTCAATTCGGTCTAGTGAACAACATTAAAATGGGATATGACTGAGATGACGTCGGATAACGAGACCAAGTGTCCATGACATCACGCTAAAAGCCGTCATAGTATAATAAACGTTCTAAGATCCAGTATGGCGTTGCAAAGCATCATGCTCGGATTGCCAATGCGCGTTTTGTGACGTCATCTCAGGCACTGGAGCCAAGTGCAGGTGCTGTCACGTTTTTCAGAGAATGTCAGAAGTGTGATTTCAGTGCCTGTGATATTAAAAAATGAGGTCACCGAAAAGCGTTCACCATAGTTGATCTCAACTACTAAATGACTTTATCGAAATAGGCTATTTGTTGAACATTTTTTAAATGACGCTACTACCTCTTTAATCTATCAAGTGAGTGGACCATGTACATGAGTCAAAGACAGAAGGAAAAAATAGAAATGTAGATAATAGGTGTAGGTACAGTTTCAATTATTGGAACATCCGGCTTAGAGGATTTCTCACTTAGTTTGTATGGCACTTTGTACGATGTCATAGTATGTACATGTGAGGCAAGCCAGAATATTTCACAGAACTGATAGTTCTGGATCCATGTTTAGGTTCCAAGAAATTGTGCTGTCTAGGAAGACAGAAAAAAACTGTATACAGTACTATGGAAAAAGTTTCCATTGGGAATTAGGCTGAGCTACTAAGGTACACCACAGATCAACATGGATTAGGAAGGGTTAACGAGATGCCTGTGCAATGAATACATCGTTCCTGTTGGTTGGCCTGTAAGAACTCTTGATGAGTGTAACATACATATGTGTTAGTGGTTCATGTAACACTTGACAATTCAGCTATCCCTCTTGTAAAATTCAAAGTAGAAAGATAGAAAACTCCACATGACTCCCATTTTTACCCCTTGGGCAAATTTTGCCCCAAGGGTTTTGTCGTCTTCGGCATCCTTTGTCTGTCTGTCCGTCTCTCCATCTTTCTGTGGACACGATATCTCAAGAACGATTATAGCCATTAAATTCATACCATGTATGCATCTGGTGAAGGGTTAGAAGCCTATCGACCATGACTGATCTTGACCTATTTTATCAAGGTCAAATTTTAATATTTGCTATATTTTATGAAGGATTAAAGCTAGTCTTCAAATTCATATTACATATGCAACTGGTGATTGACTATCACCAGCCTATCCTATCCCAGTTGACTGACCTTGACCTATTTTTTCAAGGTCAAACTTTATTATGATAACATGAAGAAATATAGCTAGGCTTTCAAAATTAGGACTATGTATACATCTGGTGATGGCCCAGAGGTGTGCTGAAAATGACTGACCGTGACCTATTTTTCAAGGTCATATACTGTTTATTATGATATAACTTGAAGAAACATAGCTAGGCTTTCCAAATTAATACTATGTATACATCTGGCGATGGTTCAGGTGTGCTGAAGATGACTGACCCTGACCTATTTTATCCAGGTCAGATTCTATTCTATCTACATTGTCCAACTTTATACCACAAATGCCTGGATCTGAAATCTATTGAGTATCACTGACCTTGACCTATTTTCTAAAGGTCAAATTCTATATGTTAAATCTAAGATCTCCGAATTCATATTCCATATGCAATTAAGTTAGAATGGACCAGAAAATTGTTAAAGATGGCTAACCTTGATCTATATTTTTAGGATCAAATTACTTGATTTGATTATGAGCTATATAGAAGAGTATATTTAAAGTTAAGAATTTGGTCCAGAATCTCAGCACAAATTTTTCCCCATCAATTAAGGTCTTGGCAAAAGCTGACCTGGCTCAACTTCATGTATTTCTAAAATGAAATCTAGTCAACTCTGCTAGATCACATTTTTTGTTAATCTATATGATGTTGTCAAAGTTGTAAAAATACATTAATGCAATGGATGAGTGTAGACAATTACTGATAGCTGAGGGGTATGAAGCCCATTGGGCTATTTTTGAGCTTGAAAGTAGACAGATGGAAATCTCCCAACATTCAACTTTGCATTTTATGACATATGATTGAATTGTTGGCATGACATTCACTGATGTGATGAAGGGTCGATGCGATGAAGGGTGGTTCTCCTGGGACATTCGGCATCTGGTCTCAGAAGTCATATAACATCTTGACTTGATATTTCGACGTACATGTAGAAGACTTATACGATCCTTGTCTCCAAGAAGTTTGATTTTTACCCCTCGGCCAATTTTGGCCATGGGGTATTGTCGTCGTCTTGTACGTCCGTCTGTCCGTACGTCCGTACGTCTGTACGTCCGTACGTCTGTACGTCCGTACGTCTGTACGTGAGCGAGATAGCCGGAGAACGGTTCCACTGAAGAATTCCAAATTTGGTATGCTTATATACCTAGTCAAGGACCAGAAGCCTATTTAATTGGGACCTGATTGGGTGAAAACTTTGTCGGCCATCTTTAATTTTATGCGAAATGGATAATGATCCATATCTCGGAAACCATTGAACTGTTCAATACGAAAGTTGGTATACATCAAGCAACTTTCAATGAATTACCAAACCGGCTTTTCTGATTGGCTGGAAATCCTGGAGGCCATCTTTAATTTATGCGAAATCGATAATGATACATATCTCTGTTACCATTCAGTTGTTTTATATGAAAGTTGGTATACATCATCGATACATCTAGATACTTTGCATCGAGATCTGATTGACCGAACACCTTGGTGGCCATCTTTAATTTATGCAAAAACTTTAATGATATATATCTCTGATCCAATTTAAGTGTTCTATACCAAA